>JAHPZR010026954.1:0-30000 GCA_019787425.1 Platygyra sinensis
GGACAGTTTCTCCTCGTCCTCCTCAATTCTATTGTTTTTCCCTCCTCCTCCTCCTCCTCAATTCTATTGTTTTCCCTCCTCCTCCTCCTCCTCATTTCTATTGTTTTCCCTCCTCCTCCTCCTCAATTCTATTGTTTTCCCTCCTCCTCCTCCTCCTCAATTCTATTGTTTTCCCTCCTCCTCCTCCTCCTCCTCCTCCTCCTCCTCCTCCTCCTCAATTCTATTGTTTTCCCTCCTCCTCCTCCTCTTAAACACAGGAGAAACTGTCCCATTTGAACTTGGTAAAGTGTTGCTTACACTTCATTTCTGTCAGAGGAGACCCGCTAATTTTTAAACGCGATGAAGAAACTTTATACTCCAAATCACAAGTTGTACGAAGAATACTATTTAAACCAAGCTAAGCAAAAAGGAGGTAATTTACCATGTTCCCAGTGAAGATAAAGACTGAATTTATTCGTCATATTGTTGTTACTGGATCATGCCCGCATAGAAAGAACAAACTGTAGTACTTGACGAGTTAGAGCTCAGAGAGTTGTAAACACTGAGTTAAAATGGATTGCGATAAACGTCTTTGAAAAGCACTTGTTCATTTTCTCGGTCTTAAATATTTAACAGTTGTTTTGTGTTGTCTATTAGGTTCATAGACCAAATAGAAATCAATTTAATTCGCAATCGTAGATTTTTATAATGATTGAGATGTATATTTCGTAGTTGTTGGAGCTTTCGTTGTCAATAAATGTATTTTTATTCATTTCAAATCTCTGTGTATTTGAATCATATCGCTATTAACAAGTAATAATCAAGAAACGTGCTGTTCAAAAATATTTATTGTGGCGTATTGACAATTAATTAGTGGTCCGAGCTTCTATTGTTGTCATTTCAATGATAGAGCTGTCCCATGGGTTTCTCCGTTCGAGTTTTTTCAGTATGCAAATCTAGGGAGTGGAGTTCAGTGCGTGACTAACGGAGCGGAAAACTCGAGTTCTTAGCTAAGAATTTAATTCTCTCTCGTCAGCAAAGCTGAGAATAAAAGCATGATAGATTCTACCTAAACCAATCGAGGTTAAAAGATCCCGATTTCGAAAATCGGAGAACGTTTTCATAGAAAGCTAGAGAACCTTATTACGCTTTGAAAATTTTGCGCTTGTCAACGTTTCAGAATCACGGGCAGTTAAACGAGCGTTCAAAGCAGTCTGAAGATCAACAACGCTAGTGGAAAAAGCCATCTTCATAATTAACGTTTCGAATAAACTGAAAGTCTCGGAGATAAACTTGTGCAGAAAAGCGATTACAAGAACGATAGCGCTTTCGTTAAAATTCGCGCTTATAATTTTAACACATAAGAGATTTTTTCCAATCAGGGTTCACTATTAGCGGGCAAGTTTAGGCAACCTTATTGTTTGTATTGTACTAGAGCGACGCTTATTAGTAAACCTATACCGAATTAGTATGGAGGAAGGCACTTTATTAATATGCAGGAACCCAAGGTTATAACAATAGATGACGTCATGGACTAGGCACCTAATCCACCTAATCCATAGGCACCTAATCTACCTAATCCGAAACAAGGCTTAATTCCCAACATACATGACTACTAACAACTTTTCTCTCTTAACTTAGTGTTATAAATCGAGTTTATACTAATATGGAAAGCTCGCGAATATCAAATCCGCAAAAGCTTTAACATCCAGCGGTCTCTTGCTTGGACGCGGCAATGAAAATGCGAAAACTGAATATCAATCAACGATACTATGGTTGCAGAGCGATCACGTCTCCCGGCTATTCATGTATGGGGATACCGTTTCTCCCAGAATTGTATAGTCAAAGATATTCTAAAAAACGCGACAATTAGCCCAACACAATAAGCCAGAAAACTGCGAGGAACAGACCATGCAGATAAGGATGGATGTTCAATAAAAAAGCATTACCCTGAATCATGGGAAAGAAAGTGGAATTTAAATGTTACCTACAAAATGTACAATATTGAATATGAGTGCTTTCAAACTCAGCTAAACTTAGCCAGCCTTTGCATTACTAATGAACACGGCTGAAGGAAATATAAACCGAATGAAAAACGGAAAAACTTTAACAAAAAGAGAAGAAGGACAAAAGTCGAGAAATTGAAAGCCAATTTCATAAAGAAAAATTTCAAACGAACACTTACGGTAAACTGTAATGACAAACTGGACTTACCAACTCTAACCCGATGGAAGAATGACTTGACTTGTTCACTGGACTGATGGAAATGCCTCTCAAGTTGCCTTTATAAGGGACTCAAACATGAAGATGTTGCTGCAATTAATTCCCAGAGAGCATAAGATTCAGTGAAATTGTTAAGCACCCTAATTTGTCATCAAAGTTCTCGTGTTTGAACTTTCAAGTGATAGTGCTAGGCTAAGCTGTTTGGCAGCGCTAAGTCAACTCTCATTTACACAAAAAACATTAACCTTCTCCCGGGTCATGCATGTGCACGCAATAGGATAAGATAATTATTAAGAATAATAAGCTTTTGGCCAGGATTTGTTTTGAGGTAAAGCCGCCCAAGTATCTTTTGCTTATTCGTGGGAGACAATGAATCTTGCACCGTGACGCTGGAGAACCAAGAAAACTTGCATGACGCGTGTTCCGACAGTTTGAAAAGTGCGAAGAAAAAAGAACCGGAGACATACGTGGGTGGAAATCAAAGAGGAAATTATTGGAAGGTCAAAGCTATTGCTACAATGGCACGTGTAATCATCGCTCAGATCATAAAAGGAGCTTTTCATGTTAGTGAAACATTCACCGTGCTCAATACTGAGCATCTGAAGAAATCCAGTTTGGGTTTCTCGTACAAAGTTCAATGAAGTGCACAGTCAAAACAACACGTCCGCGTAAAACGGATAGATTATGTCATAGTTGCACAGTATGAAGTCTTTCATCTTGCCGAGTTTTGTTTTTAAGAAAGACTTCGAAAGACGACCACAAGCTGTTTAATTTCATAGCCTCCCGGACATCGGGATGTTTGAAGCACTAGGGTCATCCAACAGTTTACTTTCAGTGAAATCGATACGCTGGCCTTCTCAGTTTCAACACAAACAACAAATTTAACTGAGCAAAAAATAAACTGAAACCAAGGGGGAATCCAAGCACAATTTACTTACAGGTCTGGACTACTCAATCGAAACGCATGAAAATTAATCACGTACAGGAAGAAAGTTTAATCATAGTTAATAGAGGAAAATGGTTAAGAAGCCAGGTAAACATCAAAGAAGCAAACAGACAGGCTGAGATTTACCTTGGAAGGTCCCTGACCCTGCACATTGTTGTTTTATACTCATTGAATGAATTACATAATCGCAATAAGTTCGTTGTATGAGCACACATAACCACCTTATGCCTTGTTTAGTGCCGGGTCAGCTGTCAAAATAGGCATCAAAATTAAAACATACAAAAAAGAACTTTATCGAGTTTCAAAACCATTTCCTCCATAAAATATGGCTTAACATATGTCAAGTTTCTTCTTAATTTGCAGTAATTTAAATTTGTTCTGCGTTATACAGGATAATTTATGGTAATTATAAGGTTACTTTTCTATCAAAGGCCGACTCTCACCGTTACTAGCAGAGCTTTGCCAGTGAACATCTAAACCCGGTTGGACTGGAAGTCTAACGTGAGTCCAACGCGTTGCTGCAAAACATGCCCTCAGAACGAAAGCGAAATATATGAGGAAGTATCTCGGCGTTCACTGTCAAGTCGAAAGAAACCTAGAAGTCACAGCGTTTGCTTTGCTTGCATGAGGTACAAAGTTATTCGAGAAATAACGCGACAATGACAATTCTCAAACTACTATAATTGAGCTCTGGGGAGAATTGTCAGTAAAACTGATTGACTGAACAATTTCTGGCCAAAAACCTAAAAAACACGACGTATATTTTCAAGTATTACATCTCCTTTAAGTATAGAACCTGTACAGGGGACAAGACTTCGGACTTTATATGCTACTGAAACTGTCTACAGTGTGGTTTAATTTCTTTGCTGACGTGGGTAACTATGTAAACAGAGCATAAGATTCTTTTGAAACACCGTGCAGGTTACATCACGTTCTCGACTTCTCATCACGAGGCAAGCTTACTCCAAGTTCTGTATACGTATATTGTGGTTACAGTTTCTGTGGTGTTTTATTACTTAGTTGTGAAAACACAATTAAATTACCCTTATTGTTACTTGGCTAGCTCCTTGAGCGGGCAAGATGAACCAAATCGGGCGCTGTGATTGGCTACCCGATTGGATATTGGCCTTGTTCTTTTTTTGCGAGTTTATGGACCTCGACTTCGTCACGGTCCATAAACACGCAAAACAAAGAACTTGGCCAACATACCGCCATCTTGACCTCAGCCTTGGTCAATAATCCATATGGATAAAATATTTTAACCACGAATTAGATACAGTTAGAAACAACAAATTTTAAAAAAAGAACAAAGAATGAGTAAACCTCGTTGAGTCATGTACGAACGAGCTTAATTAGCTTCTCATGTCGGTGGACTCTCCCGCGTTTCTTCCGGACCGTTTCCATTTCATTTCCACTAGCTGTCCGAGCTCACTGTGAAAATACACTTATTTCTGGATCGAGGTGACCGCTTCAAAACCACATTAGAGCCTGGCAAACAAGACAAAATACGGTACGGCAACAAAGGCAGTCAAGGAAAAGTTCATTTTACTTTTTTTGAAATAGCACTTTTGTTCTTTCATAACAACTATATCGCTCATACGAAACAGTCACGTTCATGCTCTTTGGCTGCCAACTTTAAATTAGGTTTCACAAGCCTTCCACGTTCACTTCCGCTTCTACTTCAACTCCCACTTCCACTCAAGTTCCACTTCCACCCAGTTCAACTTCCACCCAGTTCAACTTCCACCCAGTTCAACTTCCACCCAGTTCAACTTCCACCCAGTTCAACTTCCACCCAGTTCAACTTCCACCCAGTTCAACTTCCACCCAGTTCAACTTCCACCCAGTTCAACTTCCACCCAGTTCAACTTCTGTTCGCAGACTCTTCGCTTCGTCTTTTTCTTTTTGAAATAGACCATTCATAAATGACTGCAACCTCGTTCTCAGGGTCCTCTCTCCACCTCGAGAAAGTATCCTGGTTATGGCTGGTCACATGTCTATGGATGCCAACCCAACGAGGGTGGGTCCTCGACTTAATTTTGTCAACACAGTCTAGGGATGTGAATGTTACGCTGCTTTACAGACGTTATTTGAAAAGGAAGCAAGTTATTTGTCAGAGATCCTGCCTGACCAGTGCTTCTTCTATACCTGAACGTCTTTGCTTATATTTCACTCCTTTTTTTAAATAACCGTCAACAACCTGCTTAGGATTAGTTTAATCATTTCTGCGCCAAAAGAATTTTAAAATAATCATGAAATTATCGATGGGATGCATTCAAGTAGGAGCTACTTTCTTGACCTAAAATTGGATTTACCCGGCGCTAAACAATTTTCAAACAAAAGTCGCTGGATTTTGCAAACTTTCTTTGTACATTTTTTCACTACAAGAGAATCGAATGACCGTCAAATATTTCGATTGGATGAATTCAATCAAATTCAAAGCTAGTCTCTTTGCCAAACACTGGACGTATCAAACTCTAAACGAATGAATCAATGCCTGCGTTGCAATTTTGCCGATCGAAAAATATAATCAGAGAATGTTTAGAAATACATTTGATAATAAAAATTAACGGTAAAAAACTACGACGTTTCGAAGTCTGCATGACCTCATTATCAAGTAAAATATTAAAACTGATGTAAAGTTGTAGCTCAGAGATTATATACAAATAAAATGTGATAACTTCATTAGAATAATGAGCGTTCATTGTTATTGGTGTTTAGCATGTCAGATCGTGCAGTATATGTTTAAATAAATACTTTTGCACGTATTGAGTCAGACTGCGTGTTTAGCTTTGGTTTTCGTTCGCGAATGAATAACATTTCGTGAATTAGGCAGTCCATTTTCCCGCGGCATTTCTTGAGAACGGAAAACATTTCCTCTAGGCTAGTGGACGCTACACTGTGGGCTTCTTTCAGATGCTTGCCAATGACAGAGGCTTTATGTTCTTCTATGCGTTGATGAAGATGGCGTGTGGTATAACCGATATAATCCGCATCGCACGAATCACTTTGTAAGCGAATAAGTAAATACCTACATTGTGATTATGCCGAATGAAAAATTAAATTAAAATTTACCGCGAGGTCCATTTATGCACCAGTCAAAGTAAACCCCGACCTCCCCCATGCCAAGATACAGGTCGGGATTAGTTTTAATAGCGTGCAAAAAGCGAGAAATGCCCCGCCATGCGGGGAAGGAAATAGCACAAAATGCCCACCCCTGAGGCAACTGAAGATGTTCCTGATGAGTTTGAAGTTGAACAATTCGCAAGGCAGCAGAATTTAATTTAAATAGAAGGTTTTAGGTCGCCGACGTCATCTTGGAAGTGGCGCAATCACGGCCAAATTTATATTGAATGTATGGCAAAAATCGTGGTTTTGATGCTCGATAACTTGAAGAAGGTTGACATTCTACGATTTCTGTGAATTACAAACTAAACATATTAGCTAAAGGAGGTCACCGATCAAATGTGAGAATTGTACTCTTGCAAAGAAAGCAGCAAATTTTAGTTTTAATTTTTCATATATTTGTCTGTAAAATGGAGCCGCCGTTCGCGGGGAAATTTAAAAGCATTTGTATAAAAAACTAAAAAGACGATTTCTCGCTTTTCAGAAAACCGATGCCCTTCGAATTTAATCGGTTAACTCTTTTAGCTAATATCTTTAGTTTGCAATTCACAGAATATCAACCTTCCTCGAGTTATAATAGGCCATTTCCTTCTTTTTGAGATCACAGTCAATGAAATATAGTGTAGTTTTTTACTTAGACTTTCTCATTGAGCAAACATACGATCAACAGAAAAATGGAGCGCCAAGAGAGCATGTCCCGAATGCTGAATGCAAACCTTGCACAAAGTCGAGTCAATCCATTGCATTTCCACACCCAAAACTAACGCAATCTTATGCTAGGGTATCAAAAGGGAAAAGTGACCGAGAAACCACAGAAAAACAGTTAAAAACGGCAAAGATAGTGCTAAAAAGACTGGTTTAAAAAATTAAACATTATCTTTCTTTGGCTAGGATGAGCTTTAAAAACCAGGAGACCGGAAATATTCTTCAAAAACGGGAGGGTTTCGGCCAAAACGGGAGGGTTTGGATCTCCGCAGTTTATTTTAAGGACAATTTTAGTCATAACATTCCGCGCATCTCTTTAATTATTATATATCAGCAATATTCAGAAAGGTTCTCCTTTCGGAGCAGCGAAACAAAAAGTAATCGACATCTCAATATTAAAGCGTTTGCCTTCTTGAATCCATGCCCTAATTAATCAATGTATTGATTTATATAACAATAAAACGGATTTCACAAATACCTGTGACCACTTGTGTCTGCTCCAATGCGCCGAAATGTACCCAGAAGTCCTTGAGGGAATGATGATTCCACATTCCTCAGGACAACCACGACAAAACGCGCAAATATCCCACATACTGAGGACTCAAAGAGCTGCCAATATGGAAATAAAACCCCACTAAAGCCCCACATATCTCGGGGTAGCGGGGAGGGGGGAAGGGGGGAGAGGGGTCGGGGTTTACTTTAACTGGTGCATTATCACGGTTGTGGTCGTCATTTCCAAGTTTTTTTCACTAAAAACAAATGCCAAAGACCGTCCAATTGGAAAAAAATTCAGTTGAGAAACATTTAGCCAAATGCAGAGCTAACCTGTTAGCTGAGCATTGAACGCATTGAACTCCACTTTCGAATGCATTAATGCCTTAGCTGTAAGTTTTCCCGATCCATAACGGGAGGGTTACAAATTCCACTCCTTACTGTGGTCATGTAGGTGTAGGTGAGCTCAGTGAAGACAAACTTTCCAGCCCCTCCCTTCAATCACATCAATTTCGAAGTCATGGCGGTGCGTGACATTAAGCTAATATCGTATTTGTCGAAAAATATACACTTATCTCGGGAATTTTAGACATTTTAGGAGTTTAAGTATTTGGAAAAGTGCACGTGTAAATGATTTTTCACTCCGTTCAGAAAATCAGTCGACTAGATCAACCTTAAAATATTGCGCCTGCTGCATTTCAAGAGTTTCTGCAAAAATGATGAAACTGAGCTGGGTTCCCTTTCACCATTTGCCTCATTAGCATAAGTAATTTAGTTTCTGGTGGAGCTACAAACAATTCTGAACATTGAAAGGTCATAGTACGATTAACTCTACCAGTGAATATGAGCCCGATGTATTGAATACTTTTTATGCAACACGGCCCGGGTGGGGGGGGGGGTACTCCCTTATTTGGGCTAGACGGGGACGTGCCGCTGGATAGGGTATGGTTTTTGGCCTCGCTGTCCTAAACAGGGTATACAATTTGACTTGCCTCTGTAATAAACGGGTTAAAACCTGTCCTAAACAGGGTATGGTATTACGAGCCGAGAGACTTTAACCCAGACTGCGAGGAGTCTCTTTCTTTTCTTAGCCCTCGACCCGGAGCCTGCGAGAAGTTGAAAGAACATGCGATCGAGCGGCGGACAAGCGACGCGTTTCTTTTCCAGATTTGCGTAATGTCAACTGAGTAAAGCGACTGTTAACCGAACATCACAATGTCATCAATCAACATCAGACCATTTTCTGGACAAGAAGCTATTGTTATCGGTATCTTAATGTACACAGGAGTGATATGCTCCTGATGTAAAATAATTTTTTCCACTTAGCAGTATTATAACACGCGCGCATTTACAGAACGGATCGTGCCGATAGGTCTGGTTTCTGTCTTGGATGTCTGGCATATATATTGTTTAGGGATATTTATCTCTGTAAAAGTTCCACTTATTCATTATACAGTAATTGAAGAAATCATACTTCTTTGATTTGCTATTTTAAAAAATCACCTTTCTATAGATAAAATGACGACATTTTGCTACGCTAACTAATTTAGAGCTTAATGCTTGATGGCGTTTTGTTTAGTTCAAGTGTAGAGACGCAACAACTCAGCTGAAAACTGGGTTTTAGACGCATCCAGCATGATTTCTCTGATTTGAATGACTTACTAAACAGTTTAAATTCCTGTAAAACCAGCGAGTGTGCATTTTGCCACTTGTCCTAAACAGGGTCTTGAAATGGAGGCTGTTGCCTTACACAGGGTAGGGTTTTTAGCGTATTTTTGTCCTAAACAGGGTCAGGATTTCAAACCCTCGGCGGCACCCCTATACCCAAACATGGGTCAATTTATGCATCAGTCAATTCCAGCAGCGCCCATTCCCCCCCCCCCCCCCCTCCCTGGCTAACCCCCGGGCATTCGCATCTTTTTTAAAAAAATTGGGCAAATTCCCCGGGGTGGGGACCAATAAGCTGTCTAAATGCCCCGTGGGGACGAAGAAAGAGGGCAAATGCCCCGCCCCCGGGATCGTCGCCTTCCAAGACTTCCAAGACTTCTGCAGTTTTTTATTAACCAGTGATTAAAACGGTCAACTGTTCAGTATTTTAATGCAATGGTATTAAAGACTTCAAGGACAACAGTACGTGCTATTTTATTCTGATTTTATCTATTCCTTTATACTTTGTTTTTAACAAAATTTTTATAATTTTTTTTTTATATTTTTGTTTTTCACCTTGTCGCTGTAGAGAATCAAGACATTTTAAACGATGATGCATCGCACTTTAAGCTCCCAAGATCTGTGTTGAAGATCGCATCATTTAAATTTGCAAACCTTCAGTATTTTAATTCCACTTTCATGAATTTAACAATTGTTAGGCTAGTTTTGAATGCGAAATAGTCGTTCACGCAGTGTTCACGTCAGTGATTGTTTTGTGATAAACAAAATATAGTTCACCTTGTCGCTTCTATTTATAGGCGTACAAGTAATGAAGAAATATCTAAAATTGAGAAAACATACCTTTAAAGACATCGACAAGTTTTTGTAGTCCCTGACGGACAAGCCAGTCTTTGACAAAGGCCTCGTCCTTCTTGATAAACTCATCTATCTTTCGAAAAACACGTGTGTCAAATGCCCGGGGGTCGCCCCGGGGTATGCTAATGCCTAGCCGCCCGGGCCGCGATAAAATTTGCTAATACCCCACATTTGCCCGGTGGGGGGGGGGGGGGGATGAGCACCGCTGGAATTGATTGATGCATTATTGAATAGTAAGCGATTTTATTTTAAATTTTATTTTAAATGTATTTTAGATTTTATGTCAGTTTGCGTGATAATTAAGCTTACTTGCGTGACGTGAAAACTACTAATAAGCTCATTCGCGTTTTTGCCACCCAGAAATTCTGCAGTTTTTAAAAGACAACTTCTCCTTCAATATTTCACACAAAGGACTAACAGTTTCAGCATGTATTAAGTTTTACTAGCTCTTTAGCTGCCTGGAGTCAAGTCATATCGAACATGTTTATTTCTGTAAGGAAAGCCGAATGCGAATGAGCAAAAAATTTAAACAATGACGTCAGCATGAATTCCCCTATAAGTTAACGTATCTTTAACATTAACCAGCAAACCATTGCTACAGTTTTGTATAAAGCTCTCGGACTGAGCTAAACAATTGTTCGAACTAAACCTTTATCTGGTCAGTTTTCCCGTTATTTCCTCGGTGGTATTGGAAATGATTAAGCAAAATCTGGTAGATTTTATGTCAGTTTTAAATGCCTCCTTTTAGCTCTAAATTTAAAAGGAACTAAAATGTTGAGCTGCTTCTCAGTAAATAAAGTGACGTGCGATTTAATTTTTTGCTCGAATTTACATTTTGGAAGCTATCGTGTCAAAAAGAAGAGGATTTCAATAACTCAGGCTGTTCTGATTGGATGATATGATTTAAATGTGAAATAAAACCATCAAACCTGTCAAGCAGTAATACGGATATTGCACAATTGCATTTAAATGTCAAGCAGTTGTAGTAAGTTTCCGTTCAATACTGCTTAACTTCAAAAGCGGAAGGTGGTGAAAGTTCGACGTTCTCTAGAGCGGGAAAAAGAAACATGGATTCCGTAGAAAAACAGCTGACCGAGATGTCAAAAGAGCTCGAATCAAGAAGCAAAGCGAAAGTTGTCCTTGAAGCAGGGCTCTACACACTGGTTGTGCTGTTATTGCTCGTTGGAAACTCTCTTACTCTTTTTATCATATCGTTCAATCGCCAGATGCGAACAGTCCCGAACATGCTTGTTGCCTCACTTGCTCTTACAGACTTCTTGTTCGGGTTACTCTCGGCTTCTCCTCTTGGCATCAGCACGTTGGCCGCATCCCAGTGGCCTTTCGGCGATACAACATGCCAATACCAAGGATATGTGGTTGTAACTCTGGCACTTACGTCCACTCAACTCTTAGCCTTGATGGCCGTGAACCGGTATTTTCGAATTGTGAGTCCAGCGAAGTACCGGCGCTACTTCACTTGGAGAAAAACTACCATCATGATTCTCGTTTTTTGGTTCTTTGGCATTTGGGCTCCCTTGCCTTACCTCCTCAGTGGACACAAGATGGTGTTTCACCCTTCCAAGTTTTTCTGCTACCTTCAGATCGACAGCGGTCCATACACGGCTTTTATGGTGACCGTTTACATTGGATTACCAACTTGTGTTATCTTTTATTGCTACCTTAGAATATTTCAAACAGTCCGCAGCCACAACACTAATTTTCAGAATTCTAGAATTGCAAGTCACACAGTAAACGTGGAAGAAGTTAAGATAACACGCACTTTGTTCGTCATTGTTGTCTTTTTTAATCTGTGTTGGACGTCCATTTTATTGATAGACATTGTAGACACAATCCGAGGGACTTGGACCTTTCCAAGGGAGGTTTACGTGGCATATAGCTTTTTGGCCACCATAAGCAGTGCTATGAATCCTATAATATACGGTGTACTGAATAAAAACTTTCAAAAGGAATATCGAAAGATCCCTTGCTGTAGCTACTGTAGCTACTGTCGCACTCAGGGACTTGTGGAGCCGTTCGTCCAAACTGACAAAAAACGGAATACTGTAGAAACAGCTCTTTAACTATAAACGCATCAAATAAAAACCTTGTACTAAACACCTAAATATGTAGTCAGCTTAAGAAGCTTTTTTTTTCCTGTAAGCTTTTGAGGCACCTTATTTTGAATGCAGGCAAAAAGAATGCTACCTCTTTTCTAAAATATGAACCACTTTTGGCAGAACGTAGAATGTCTCACAAAACATTATTTAACGAATTTATTTTTATGTTTGTTAGGAACGACACGACAACCCGTTTGTAATTTAAAATATATAACAATACCTTGTCAACATTTCCAGTTTTTTAATTAGTAAAAAAGCTGTGATAAGATGATCAGCTTCTAGTGTGTGTTTATGAAAATTATTTATATAAGCTCCGGTTGTCCCTGAATATCCAACGGCAGGTCCTAAGAAACTATAATTTGGTATAGTTGCACAGATTCCACTCCGTGGTTTGGTGATGCATGATTTGTGATCGATTGTAGACAGAGCCACCTGTCCATTAACAGTGGGCCATGCTGTGTGTATGCTTAACAAACAAAGCCGATGGTTGTTGAATGAGGTCCAAAGTCTTGTATTCAAGTTATTATATATGTTGTTGTTATGTTATTATATTGTATGAAATCCTTCATGTTCCTTTCCCCAGGTGTCAAATGATTCTGACAGTTGACATCTCTGCTTCCGACACTGAGTCCCTGAAAACTGAATTACTTGATTAAAACGAAAGCCGTCAAAAATTAATGGACAAAAAGATGTCCAAAATTAATGAACATTTTGCCAAGAGCACAAAGGCACGATGATTTTGATTGGAATATTTGCCGAGGCCTAAGGCTGAGGCAAATAATTGATCTGCGAGAAATTGACAAATCACGATATTTTGCGATAACCGAGTTCAATAATTGTTTTATCATTCGATCACCAAGTTTGTTTTCATATTTTAATCACTTTCTGGCAGCTCAGGGAAGCGATCTGCCGTTTTTCTGTCGAGAGCGTGGTTCCAATTACGCATGAGCAGAATAGTATTTGCAGCAAAACTCGTTTACAGTCAAACTAAGTGAAGCGTACCCCTCAAGATTGCATTAATGAACTGATTATTTGAAACTTGAACCCGCTAGTCGTTTCAATAATGCAATAATGAATTGATTATTCGAATATTGAACTCGCTCGTTCGATCCAAGAATACGGCTAACGGGTTCCGTTTTCGAAAATCATTTCACTATTGCATTCTAGAAAAGACTAGTAGGTTTGAGACCTACTAGTCGCAACAGTGGATTGATTTTTCGAAAACGGAACCCGTTAGCCGTATTCTTGGATCGAGCGAGCGAGTTCAATATTCGAATAATCAATTCATTATTGCATTCTTGAAACGACTAGCGGGTTCAAGTTTCAAATAATCAGTTCATTAATGCAATCTTGAGGGTACGCTTCACTTAGTTTGACTGTAAACAATACTACGCATAAGCAGACCATTATTTGTAGGCAGTTATATGCAGGTTACGTAGTGGGTTCTCGGCCAATGGCTTCCGTTTCGAGTAAGGACTGCGAGAAGCAGAGATGTCAATTAATTGTGAGAATCTATTGATTCTTGCACTTGTTCAGTGGGTGGCGGTATTGTTTTCTGCAGGTCTTTTTTCATGACGAGGAAAGGTTCCACAGTGGGCTCGGTGGAAATGACAACAGTTACAACGGAGCATCGTCAGATACTCTTTTTGAAAGTGCTTATTAGAAACACCGTACATGTCGTGACTCAGTGCGCTGCTAATTGTGGCTAAAAAGCTGTATGCTACCGCCATAAACTTCGCGAGGGAATGTCCACATACCACCCCAAAATGGTGTCCATGCCACGACGTCTATCGGTTAAACGGGCGTCCAACATACCACTATGACAAAAAAACGTACGTGCTACCAATCTCGTCCCCAGAGCCTTCGTTACCCTTGTCCAGCGGAACGGGAAAACGAAGACCTCTGAGAAACTCCGTTTGAGCTCGGCATTTCATTGGCCATTGACAGAGCGTGCGCAGTTTTACCGGAAGTTGATAAACAATCGCTAAACAATAATTTTGTTCCCAGATTTCAATTCCAAGCCGCGCGCCATGGATATGCAAGCTCTGGGTACGATTGCTTCCAGCGGGAACATGGCGTACAAAACACCGGGAAAGTCTTTGCTTCGACATATAAATCAACAACATATTCGTAGATGCAGAAAATTCAGCTTCGTCAGCAATCGTAATGATTTGTTTGGAGCTTATCTGAGAGAGAGAACTTTTCGAGTATATTTTTACACTGTGAAGTAAGCGGTCTTAGTGTTCGTGAAAGTGACGGTCTACCATTTGTTGAAACCGAAAGCAATTTTCAGAGTTGAGGACTCAGAGGTCTCGCACCGAACAAGGAAACCCAGATATATAAGCCACATAAGAGGCAAGAAGACAGAAGAAAGTCCTTTTTGCGGCAAAAGAACGTGTATCACAAAGCAATCGAATGGAAATCCACAGCGAGGTATGAAATTAAAAATTATGAAATGCCACTGGAGTCCCACGCGGCCAGCAAGTTTTTAAACAATTCTTCCAGAATCAATTCGGGCACTTCCAGCTGGTGAATCAAGCTAAGAAAAACAAATTCTGGTCTTTGATACTGTGAGGTTTGTTAAGTTACAAGATGGCATAATGTTTTTAATTTTCTATGCAGTGATTTAAGCTTATGTTCTGTCGAGTTCAAATTAAATAAAGCTTTTGATTTTAGATTTAACCAGAAGTTTTGTCTCTTCTTAATAAACTATAATGGTAATGAACTCAACTTTTGATGAAGACCTGTAGAGCCAATCTAGATGGAAGTCCTAGTATGTATTGTCAGCAGAGGTTGCTAAGTACAGGTTGTTGTTTTTTATCTATTAATGTTAAGGGGTGTGGATTTGATTGACATGACCTCCCTTGTGGGCTGGGAATTTTTTTTATATGTTTCACATCTTTATGTTATTTGACCAATCATGTTTTCTGGGGAGAGGGGGCAGTTGACTTTTTGGGGGATACCAAAATTACCACCCCATGCCTGCACTTCTCCCTTGCCACAGGCTAAACATTGACAGATGCATGATTAAAGCATCTGACCATGACATGCAAGATTTTACTCCTGAATTGAAACAAACTTGCTATGATCTAATGACAGATTCTGAGAAATATGTTGTGAAATTAATTAATGTATGTGTCCGTTTAATACATGGACTGCATATTTATCTGTGTATGTAATTCTAATGAAGACTTGTCATCTTGAACTTTCTATTGGTCTCCAGTAGAGATGAAGGCCATTGCTGCTGCTGACTAATTAGCAATCCATATGAAGTTGAGAATATGTTGTGTGTGAAATGCCATGATCAAATAAACAGTGTTCCAACCTAAGTGCTCTGGCTCACAATTTTCTCACTGTGAAAGTCACAGCAATGATGTTTTGATTGATGGGAACATCGTGACTACATTCAATGACCACTGGATTTGATAGCCCCAAGATGCTTACCTCACACCTTGTGTCTCTTGTAGCAGTTCCTGTAAATGCAAGTACTAGCACTGGGGGGGGGGGGGGGGGAATAAACTAATTTGTAAGGACACCAGTCTTTGCAAATACAGGGTGTCCAGCACCATGCTTGTTTAAAAAGTTAGGAACAAAATCGGAGAATCACTACTACTTTAATGGACAAAGATAGCCTCTACACGCTATTAGCTATGCCAATCAACTGCTTTAGTCCAGCAAAAAAAAATTGATAAGCAGGATGAGAGGCAACTTTTGGCAAAGTTAAAAAAAATTCTGTACATGGGGTTCAGAGCCACCTTAAATTTTCGAAAATTTAAGGTGGCTCTGAACCCCATGTACAGAATTTTTTTTTAAACTTTGCCAAAAGTTACATCTCATTCTGCTTATCAAAATCTATAATAAGAAAAAATTTCACCGTGCCGTTTTTGAAATATACGAGCTTAAAGATAAAATTAAGATGTTTTTAGCAGGTCATATTGTTGCTATGGTAACCTATTGTGTCATGAAAATAATATCAACGTGTTCACCAAGATTGGGCAGTTTTTTGATACCATGACTGTAGCATCAACTGATAAAGAGTGGTTATAATGACACATCAAAATCTAAGTCTTTGAATGTGCTAGAAACTGTTTTGAGCCACCTTAAAAGTATTTCAAAGTAGAGCAAAATGGCGTTTTTCTTGCGGTACTTGGCAATGAGGATGATTATGTTGATATCTCTACATTAATGTTAAAAATTACTAATTATCATTAATTAAACTCTAGTAGCTATTATTATTAATTTCTTATGTTCTGTGTCTTATTATAGGTTCTTGCTCTTCTCATGTAAATTCTAGCTATATTTGTGTATATATGTGTATATCTATTTCTATTTATTTATTTATTTATTTATTATTTATTTGTGTAATTTTTATTACTGACGTATTTTGTTAAATTTTATTGTAAATCATGCAACCCTCCCCGATTAGCTTTGCTATATGCGGGTTGTGTAAATATATAAATTTGGTTTTGTAAAAATTAATTTAATAAAATGATGACGATGAATGATGATGATGATGATGATGATGATGATTTCTTGGTATCTTTTTTTGTTCCAGAGATATTCAAGTTTTCACTGATGACGTCATCGGTTGTTCAAGTACTATTGAAACTAAGTGGCGGGGATATTGCACCCTAAGAAATATACCAAATGGTGCACATTTTTGATGTTGCTATGGCTATAGTTTGCCTTGTTGAGTCGCAAATGGTAATATTTAATTTTGAAGAGACAAGAGACTGGAACGGAGCATGTTGTCATAGCAGCATCAAAATGTGCACCATTTGGTATATTTCAATATCCCCGCCAAGTTTCAATAGTACTTGAACTGATGACGTCATCAGTGACTAAATTTGCATAATAGGAAAACTTGAATATTTCTGGAACAAAAAAAGATACCACAAAAAGAAAAACGCCATTTTGCTCTGAAATACCTTTTAAATGAGCGTATGTTTGAAATGACTTATTTTTCGCGTCATATGCACTTTAACCGCTTAAAACTTTAAATTGCAAATTCAGAGGAACGTGCATGTGTTGTTTGTTTATCACGTCCTCGCGTCCCCGAGTCCCACGTCCCTGAGTCCCCGAGTCCCACGTCCCCTGCGTCCCCGAGTCCTACGTCCCGGCGTCCACGCGTCCTACGTCCCGCCGTCCCTGCGTCCCACGTCCCCGCGTCCTCGAGTCCCACGTCCCAGCGTCCCCGAGTCCTCGCGTGCCAAGTCCCACGTCCCCGTCCCACTTTTAGTCACAGTCCGCTTGGCACCTGTCTTGGGACGAAGCCAAAAAATCGACAACAACGCTAGCACGTCCTGTTTTTAGGAACATATTTTCCCGTACGACATCGTACTTTTCCCTCTTCAATTCTCATTCGACTTTACCTTTCTTCTTTAAGGAAAACTTGATAGCCTTCTAAATAATAACGGCTCTAAATTTGAATTATAGTATACAATGGCAGTTAATGTTTAACTAGTAGGTAATATTATATATATAGTACAAAAAGAAAAACAAATGTATGGCACAAAGCTATAGGCTGAAAATATCGGTAAATAAAGAGTAATAAAGAGAGTAATAGAGTGAATAAATAAATGATATATGGTACAGGATGGAAAAAAAATTACAGTAAATAAAACGGCCAAAATTAGCGTTCATGCCATAAGGTGTTAACGTTTGACCTCTTTGTATAAAATAGGCCTCTCTGACTTTTCTACGGGAGGGATTATTGGTTACTTGAAGTTCTAGAGGGATAAGTAGCATGTCCTTGACGGAGTGCGAAGGCAAGTTGAAATGCGTAGGTACTGCTGCTGAAGCGCTGGCGTGATCAGAATTATTTATAGCTTGCCTGTGTTCAGTGAATCGTTCGCGAAGGCTACGACTGGTTTCTCCTATGCATTGTTTTTTTTTACATTTTTTACATTCAATCATATAAGTAAGATTGTTTGATTTGCAAGTGATGTGTTGTTTGATCCCCCGTGTCTCACCCGTAGTGCTGAACGTGTAGGTGGTTCTACTGTCATCGATGTTAGGGCAAGTGAGGCAGCCGTTTCTCGAATTGCAACGGAAAGCACCAAGAGGATGGCGGAGTGTATAACTTTCGGGACTTTTAAGCTTGGCGCGAACCAATAAATCGCGTAGGTTAGGTGAACGACGGAAGGCCACAACTGGCGTTTCGCTGAAGATGTTATGTAAGCGTTCTGTTGAATCGAGGATATGATGGGTTGTTTATTGTGAAGAATTTCACGGATGTTAGGTCGCCAAACCGTCTTTTCAACGGGAACGGAATTGAGAAAACATCTCTACCATTCCCTCAAGCAACTTGCAACACTGTCTGTCTTCAAACAACAGCTGAAGAGACTCGCGAAGAGTCGAAACCGACGGTACTGTTGCAGCCTATGCAACTGTTGCAGCCTATGCAACTGTTGCAGCAACAATGTGCGTGAAAGCGCCTCACTACCTAAAAGACATGCTCGTAAGAGCAAAACTATAATTTGAAGGCTTGATAATGCGACGCAACCTCAAAAACTACATTGGGAGTCCGTGCGGCCTGCCTTTGCTTTATGTCACGATTTCTAAACAAAGAAGGCAGTGTAGAGTCACGCGTTGAAGGCCTCGCAGGATCTATTTCAGATGTCTGGAAAACGCAAAAAGCGTATATTGCAAATAGTTAAAAAGAAAACTCGTGTAAACTGACCTGGTCGTATGCTTATGAAATTTTCAAGCTTCAAGCATGACCAAACGATGCTTCTTTTTCAATCGAATGGTCAACAAAGGTCACTGCGATAAGTACGTTTTATTCCAATTTTAGTTCAGTTGCAATGGAACGTTTTTATAAAGTTATGAGGCTAAAATTTCAAATCTTCTTTTCTCAGGTCGGGCAAAAAGAATCGAAAGGTATCAGATCTTTAAGGAAAATTTGTTTCCCTGTGTTTCCCTCATAACTATAAGTTTAGGAGTTGTGTAATATCGCACTAGTTTGTTTTGAATATAATGAAATTAACCTTATAGTTAAATTTGAGCAAAATCAAGAATGTTTACACGTGTCAACGAAGTGTTGACCCTTCGACGATGACTGTGAAAGATTATTGCGTTCGATGAAGTGGAAAGCAAGCCTAATTTTGTTGCGTGACTATGCAGAGTTAGTTGCCCTGTGCAAGGTTATAGTCTGGAAAATCCACATTCCTGTATCGGAAATGAGACCAAAGAGTCCGCTAGGTTGCGACACTTCACGGTTTATTGTTTTCCAAGTTAGGTTTCCTTCGTTACAACTGTACTCTCGCTCAAAACGTATTGCTTAACAGATCTCTCACTCGAATCACAGATTCTACACACCCTAAAAAATGACATATGATAGTTGTGTTTACCATTGCGCAACGTCTAATTCATCTGTCAACGGCGATCACTAGTCACGAATCAGTTCAACTCTATTATCACAGAACAATTTCTCACACACTCCCCTGTTTATCTCCGAAGGAGAGAAACACTAGAATTGTTCATTAATTAATCAAACTACAACATGAACGATAATGAAATAAAGTTCAGTCCTCTGTCATGAACTTAGAGGGTCCCATAACATTGCTAGTGTGTATCGGCGTTTATATCTTGAATGCGACATTGCGCGGCTACTGCGGCATCCCTCCTTGGCCTAAAGGTCGGGGCTTCAGGGTTAAGATGTGGCGAGCTCCTGGCATTCTCCCGGTCACAGGTTAGCTCTAGTGGATACAAATGTTGTACTGCCCGTTCCAGTGTCCCTTTGCCAGCTCGAAGTTTTGCAGCCCGGACTACTCCGTCCCGTTCTGAAATCAGCTCTTCCACGATTCTCATTTTCCATTTGTTGCGATTCCGTTCCTCGTCTTTGATGATGACTACCTCCCCCTTGGCCAGGGCCATGGTTTGTCCGTTGTGTTTCATACGATTCCGCTCCCTCAGTCCTCGCAAGTACTCGGTTGTCCACCTAGACCACAAGGCTTGCTATGTGCTCTGGAAGGCTTTGTTCCCACTTGTTCCATTTCCCTTTTAAGTCGTTAGCCAGGGGGCCATCCCACGCGCTTCGTGTGTCACAGGCTTCTCTGTAGAGTGCTTTTCCAGATAGGGTTACCGGTGAAGCTAGTCCGAGCGGATCATAGACTTTTGCGATCTTTGCCAGGATACCCCTCTTGGTCGGTTCAGCGGTGAACGTCGGAAAGCTGACTTGGATTTCGTCTTTCTCTTTGTTCCAAGGAACTCCCAGCAATTTAGATTCACCCCTCTTAGCGCCCAGTTGCTGCTTGGCGCAAGTCTGACCTTCTTCATCTGGCGACGAATCTTCAGCCTCTAAATCACGAACGTTTGATTGCCACTTGTGAAGTTCGAAAGTCGCCTCATTAAAGATAGTTTGAGCTGTCTGCTTGGCTTCTAGTGCTTGATTCTTTGACTCCCCGCTTGCGATTAGATCATCGACGTACATGCTGCGCTCTATCTCCTCCACCAGTTTTTGGTTTACTGATTTGTATCGTTGTAAATGTTCTTTGATAACTGCGGCTAGGAGGAACGGAGACGGCGCTAAACCAAAGAGTACTCTGGTGAAACGCAATGTTTCCACTTGCCTGCTCCTTAGATCTTTTAACCAGTGGAAGCGCAAGGCGTCCCGGTCTGCTCCACGAACCTGAATTTGCAAGAATGCTTGCTTCAAGTCGCCCGCGATTGCCACCGATAAAATCTGTTTCTGATCATCACGCTCCAAAGCTGGTTCTGTAGTGGCGGACCTACTTCGAGGCACTCGTTGAGTGAGGCTGCACTTGAACTATCCCGTGCTGAAGCGTCATACACGATGCGCATCTTTGTGGTTTCTGCATTCTCGCGCACGACCGCTTTATGGGAAATGTAGAATTCTTTCCCATCACCACCCGCTTCATCTGCGCGCTCTACGATTCCTTGATTTAGCTGATCCTAAATGATGTCGTTGTACTTTTCAAGCTGGCCTCGCCTTTCCAGCCTACGTACGAGGTTTTCCAGACGCTTCAAGCTACCTGTGCGGTTGTTAGGTAGGGGAGGATGATTTCCCTTCCATGGTAGGCTTGTCTCGTACCAGCCTTCGGAACTCCTGGTAAGCTGTTCCTTAAATTCTTCGTTAACTGTTTCCTGATCTCCACTCGGTTTGTCCTTTAGCCCCAGGACGTCCAACTTGCATAATTCCTGGTAATCGATCGCTGAGGTCTGCGTTAGGAAGATGTTACCGAAATCAAATTCCTTTCCGGGTGACATGATGGTCCAGCCGAGCCTCGTGTATTCTGCAACTGGTTCTCCTGGGCGTCCAATTCTTGGTTTTGTTCCTGATTTGATCTTCGCATACTCGTTTGTTCCAAGAATCAAGCACTAGAAGCCAAGCAGACAGCTCAAACTATCTTTAATGAGGCGACTTTCGAACTTCACAAGTGGCAATCAAACGTTCGTGATTTAGAGGCTGAAGATTCGTCGCCAGATGAAGAAGGTCAGACTTGCGCCAAGCAGCAACTGGGCGCTAAGAGGGGTGAATCTAAATTGCTGGGAGTTTCCTTGGAACAAAGAGAAAGACGAAATCCAAGTCAGCTTTCCGACGTTCACCGCTGAACCGACCAAGAGGGGTATCCTGGCAAAGATCGCAAAAGTCTATGATCCGCTCGGACTAGCTTCACCGGTAACCCTATCTGGAAAAGCACTCTACAGAGAAGCCTGTGACACACGAAGCGCGTGGGATGGCCCCCTGGCTAACGACTTAAAAGGGAAATGGAACAAGTGGGAACAAAGCCTTCCAGAGCACATAGCAAGCCTTGTGGTCTAGGTGGACAACCGAGTACTTGCGAGGACTGAGGGAGCGGAATCGTATGAAACACAACGGACAAACCATGGCCCTGGCCAAGGGGGAGGTAGTCATCATCAAAGACGAGGAACGGAATCGCAACAAATGGAAAATGAGAATCGTGGAAGAGCTGATTTCAGAACGGGACGGAGTAGTCCGGGCTGCAAAACTTCGAGCTGGCAAAGGGACACTGGAACGGGCAGTACAACATTTGTATCCACTAGAGCTAACCTGTGACCGGGAGAATGCCAGGAGCTCGCCACATCTTAACCCTGAAGCCCCGACCTTTAGGCCAAGGAGGGATGCCGCAGTAGCCGCGCAATGTCGCATTCAAGATATAAACGCCGATACACACTAGCAATGTTATGGGACCCTCTAAGTTCATGACAGAGGACTGAACTTTATTTCATTATCGTTCATGTTGTAGTTTGATTAATTAATGAACAATTCTAGTGTTTCTCTCCTTCGGAGATAAACAGGGGAGTGTGTGAGAAATTGTTCTGTGATAATAGAGTTGAACTGATTCGTGACTAGTGATCGCCGTTGACAGATGAATTAGACGTTGCGCAATGGTAAACACAACTATCATATGTCATTTTTTAGGGTGTGTAGAATCTGTGATTCGAGTGAGAGATCTGTTAAGCAATACGTTTTGAGCGAGAGTACAGTTGTAACGAAGGAAACCTAACTTGGAAAACAATAAACCGTGAAGTGTCGCAACCTACCGGACTCTTTGGTCTCATTTCCGATACAGGAATATGGATTTTCCAGACTATAACCTTGCACAGGGCAACTAACTCTGCATAGTCACGCAACAAAATTAGGCTTGCTTTCCACTTCATCGAACGCAATAATCTTTCACAGTCATCGTCGAAGGGTCAACACTTCGTTGACACGTGTAAACATTCCTGATTTTGCTCAAATTTAACTATAAGGTTAATTTCATTATATTCAAAACAAACTAGTGCGATATTACACAACTCCTAAACTTATAGTTATGAGGGAAACACAGGGAAACAAATTTTCCTTAAAGATCTGATACCTTTCGATTCTTTCTGCCCGACCTGAGAAAAGAAGATTTGAAATTTTAGCCTCATAACTTTATAAAAACGTTCCATTGTAACTGAACAGTGACCTTTCTTGACCATTCGATTGAAAAAGAAGCATCGTTTGGTCATGCTTGAAGCTTGAAAATTTCATAAGCATACGACCTGGTCAGTTTACACGAGTTTTTTTTTAACTATTTGCAATATACGCTTTTTGCGTTTTCCAGACATCTGAAATAGATCCTGCGAGGTCTTCAACGCGTGACTCTACACTGCCTTCTTTGTTTAGAAATCGTGACATAAAGCAAAGGCAGGCCGCACGGACTCCCAATGTGGTTTTTGAGGTTGCGTCGCATTATCAAGCCTGCAAATTATAGTTTTGCTCTTACGAGCATGTCTTTTAGGTAGTGAGGCGCTTTCACGCACATTGTTGCTGCAACAGTTTGCGTAGGCTGCAACAGTACCGTCGGTTTCGACTCTTCGCGAGTCTCTTCAGCTGTTGTTTGAAGACAGACAGTGTTGCAAGTTGCTTGAGGGAATGGTAGACATGTTTTCTCAATTGCGTTCCCGTTGAAAAGACGGTTTGGCGACCTAACATCAGTGAAATTCTTCACAATAAACAACCCATCCTCGATTCAACAGAACGCTTACATAACATCTTCAGCGAAACGCCAGTTGTGGCCTTCCGTCGTTCACCTAACCTACGCGATTTATTGGTTCGCGCCAAGCTTAAAAGTCCCGAAAGTAATAAACTCCGCCATCCTCTTGGTGCTTTCCGTTGCAATTCGAGAAAATGCTGCCTCACTTGCCCTAACATCGATGACAGCAGAACCACCTACACGTTTCAGCACCACGGGTGAGACACGGGGGATCAAACAACACATCACTTGCAAATCAAACAATCTTACTTATATGATTGAATGTAAAAAATGTAAAAAAACAATACATAGGAGAAACCAAACGTAGCCTTCGCGAACGATTCACTGAACACAGGCAAGCTACAAATAATTCTGATCACGCCAGCGCTTCAGCAGCAGTACCTACGCATTTCAACTTGCCTTCGCACTCCGTCAAGGACATGCTACTTATCCCTCTAGAACTCAAGTAACCAATAGTCCCTCCAGTAGAAAAGCCAGGGAGGCCTATTTTATACAAAGAGGTCAAACGTTAACACCTTATGGCATCAACCGACGAAATGAACGCTAATTTTGGCCGTTTTATTTACTGTAATTTTTTTCCATCCTGTACCATATATCATTTATTTATTCACTCTATTACTCTCTTTATTACTCTTTATTTACCGATATTCTCAGCCTATAGCTTTGTGCCATACATTTGTTTTTCTTTTTGTACTATATATATAATATTACCTACTAGTTAACTTAAACATTAACTACCATTGTAACTATAATTCAAATTTAGAGCAGTTATTATTTAGAAGGCTATCAAGTTTTCCTTAAAGAAGAAAGGTAAAGTCGAATGAGAATTGAAGAGGGAAAAGTACGATGTCGTACGGGAAAATATGTTCCTAAAAACAGGACGGTGCTAGCGTTGTTGTCGATTTTTTGGCTTCGTCCCAAGACAGGTGCCAAGCGGGCTGTGACTAAAAGTGGGACGGGGACGTGGGACTTGGACGCGAGGACTCGGGGACGCTGGGACGTGCGACTCGAGGACGCGGGGACGTGGGACGCGGGGACGGCGGACGGCGGGACGTAGGACGCGGGGACGCCGGGACGTGGGACTCGGGGACGCGGGGACATGGCACTCGGGACTCGGGGACTCAGGGACGTGGGACTCGGCGACGCGAGGACGTGATAAACAAACAACACCCGCATGTTCCTCTGAATTTGCAATTTAAAGTTTTAAGCGGTTAAAGTGCATATGACGCGAAAAATAAGTCATTTCAAAGATACGCTCATTTAAAAGGTATTTCAAAGTAGAGCAAAATGGCGTTTTTCTTTTTGTGGTATCTTTTTTTGTTCCAGAAATATTCAAGTTTTCCTATTATGCAAATTTAGTCACTGATGACGTCATCAGTTCAAGTACTATTGAAACTTGGCGGAGATATTGAAATATACCAAATGGTGCACATTTTGATGCTGCTATGGCAACATGCTGCGTTCCAGTCTCTTGTCTCTTCAAAATTAAATATTACCATTTGCGACTCAACAAGGCAAACTATAGCCATAGCAACATCAAAATGTGCACCATTTGGTATATTTCTTAGGGTGCAACATCCCCGCCACCTAGTTTCAATAGTACTTGAACAACCGATGACGTCATCAGTGAAAACTTGAATATCTCTGGAACAAAAAAAGATACCAAGAAATCATTATCATCATCATCATCATCATTCATCGTCATCATTTTATTAAATTAATTTTTACAAAACCAAATTTATATATTTACACAACCCGCATATAGCAAAGCTAATCGGGGGGGGGGGGGGGGGGGGGGTTGTATGATTTACAATAAAATTTAACAAAATACGTCAGTAATAAAAATTACACAAATAAATAAATAAATAGAAATAGATATACACATATATACACAAATACAGCTAGAATTTACATGAGAAGAGCAAGAACCTATAATAAGACACAGAACATAAGAAATTAATAATAATAGCTACTAGAGTTTAATTAATGATAATTAGTAATTTTTAACATTAATGTAGAGATATCAACATAATCATCCTCATTGCCAAGTACCGCAAGAAAAACGCCATTTTGCTCTACTTTGAAATACTTTTAAGGTGGCTCAAAACAGTTTCTAGCACATTCAAAGACTTAGATTTTGATGTGTCATTATAACCACTCTTTATCAGTTGATGCTACAGTCATGGTATCAAAAAACTGCCCAATCTTGGTGAACACGTTGATATTATTTTCATGACGCAATAGGTTACCATAGCAACAATATGACCTGCTAAAAACATCTTAATTTTATCTTTAAGCTCGTATATTTCAAAAACGGCACGGTGAAATTTTTTCTTATTATAGATTTTGATAAGCAGAATGAGATGTAACTTTTGGCAAAGTTTAAAAAAAAATTCTGTACATGGGGTTCAGAGCCACCTTAAATTTTCGAAAATTTAAGGTGGCTCTGAACCCCATGTACAGAATTTTTTTTAACTTTGCCAAAAGTTGCCTCTCATCCTGCTTATCAATTTTTTTTGCTGGACTAAAGCAGTTGATTGGCATAGCTAATAGCGTGTAGAGGCTATCTTTGTCCATTAAAGTAGTAGTGATTCTCCGATTTTGTTCCTAACTTTTTAAACAAGCATGGTGCTGGACACCCTGTATTTGCAAAGACTGGTGTCCTTACAAATTAGTTTATTCCCCCCCCCCCCCCCCCAGTGCTAGTACTTGCATTTACAGGAACTGCTACAAGAGACACAAGGTGTGAGGTAAGCATCTTGGGGCTATCAAATCCAGTGGTCATTGAATGTAGTCACGATGTTCCCATCAATCAAAACATCATTGCTGTGACTTTCACAGTGAGAAAATTGTGAGCCAGAGCACTTAGGTTGGAACACTGTTTATTTGATCATGGCATTTCACACACAACATATTCTCAACTTCATATGGATTGCTAATTAGTCAGCAGCAGCAATGGCCTTCATCTCTACTGGAGACCAATAGAAAGTTCAAGATGACAAGTCTTCATTAGAATTACATACACAGATAAATATGCAGTCCATGTATTAAACGGACACATACATTAATTAATTTCACAACATATTTCTCAGAATCTGTCATTAGATCATAGCAAGTTTGTTTCAATTCAGGAGTAAAATCTTGCATGTCATGGTCAGATGCTTTAATCATGCATCTGTCAATGTTTAGCCTGTGGCAAGGGAGAAGTGCAGGCATGGGGTGGTAATTTTGGTATCCCCAAAAAGTCAACTGCCCCCTCTCCCCAGAAAACATGATTGGTCAAATAACATAAAGATGTGAAACATATAAAAAAAATTCCCAGCCCACAAGGGAGGTCATGTCAATCAAATCCACACCCCTTAACATTAATAGATAAAAAACAACAACCTGTACTTAGCAACCTCTGCTGACAATACATACTAGGACTTCCATCTAGATTGGCTCTACAGGTCTTCATCAAAAGTTGAGTTCATTACCATTATAGTTTATTAAGAAGAGACAAAACTTCTGGTTAAATCTAAAATCAAAAGCTTTATTTAATTTGAACTCGACAGAACATAAGCTTAAATCACTGCATAGAAAATTAAAAACATTATGCCATCTTGTAACTTAACAAACCTCACAGTATCAAAGACCAGAATTTGTTTTTCTTAGCTTGATTCACCAGCTGGAAGTGCCCGAATTGATTCTGGAAGAATTGTTTAAAAACTTGCTGGCCGCGTGGGACTCCAGTGGCATTTCATAATTTTTAATTTCATACCTCGCTGTGGATTTCCATTCGATTGCTTTGTGATACACGTTCTTTTGCCGCAAAAAGGACTTTCTTCTGTCTTCTTGCCTCTTATGTGGCTTATATATCTGGGTTTCCTTGTTCGGTGCGAGACCTCTGAGTCCTCAACTCTGAAAATTGCTTTCGGTTTCAACAAATGGTAGACCGTCACTTTCACGAACACTAAGACCGCTTACTTCACAGTGTAAAAATATACTCGAAAAGTTCTCTCTCTCAGATAAGCTCCAAACAAATCATTACGATTGCTGACGAAGCTGAATTTTCTGCATCTACGAATATGTTGTTGATTTATATGTCGAAGCAAAGACTTTCCCGGTGTTTTGTACGCCATGTTCCCGCTGGAAGCAATCGTACCCAGAGCTTGCATATCCATGGCGCGCGGCTTGGAATTGAAATCTGGGAACAAAATTATTGTTTAGCGATTGTTTATCAACTTCCGGTAAAACTGCGCACGCTCTGTCAATGGCCAATGAAATGCCGAGCTCAAACGGAGTTTCTCAGAGGTCTTCGTTTTCCCGTTCCGCTGGACAAGGGTAACGAAGGCTCTGGGGACGAGATTGGTAGCACGTACGTTTTTTTGTCATAGTGGTATGTTGGACGCCCGTTTAACCGATAGACGTCGTGGCATGGACACCATTTTGGGGTGGTATGTGGACATTCCCTCGCGAAGTTTATGGCGGTAGCATACAGCTTTTTAGCCACAATTAGCAGCGCACTGAGTCACGACATGTACGGTGTTTCTAATAAGCACTTTCAAAAGAGTATCTGACGATGCTCCGTTGTAACTGTTGTCATTTCCACCGAGCCCACTGTGGAACCTTTCCTCGTCATGAAAAAAGACCTGCAGAAAACAATACCGCCACCCACTGAACAAGTGCAAGAATCAATAGATTCTCACAATTAATTGACATCTCTGCTTCTCGCAGTCCTTACTCGAAACGGAAGCCATTGGCCGAGAACCCACTACGTAACCTGCATATAACTGCCTACAAATAATGGTCTGCTTATGCGTAGTATTGTTTACAGTCAAACTAAGTGAAGCGTACCCCTCAAGATTGCATTAATGAACTGATTATTTGAAACTTGAACCCGCTAGTCGTTTCAAGAATGCAATAATGAATTGATTATTCGAATATTGAACTCGCTCGCTCGATCCAAGAATACGGCTAACGGGTTCCGTTTTCGAAAAATCAATCCACTGTTGCGACTAGTAGGTCTCAAACCTACTAGTCTTTTCTAGAATGCAATAGTGAAATGATTTTCGAAAACGGAACCCGTTAGCCGTATTCTTGGATCGAACGAGCGAGTTCAATATTCGAATAATCAATTCATTATTGCATTATTGAAACGACTAGCGGGTTCAAGTTTCAAATAATCAGTTCATTAATGCAATCTTGAGGGGTACGCTTCACTTAGTTTGACTGTAAACGAGTTTTGCTGCAAATACTATTCTGCTCATGCGTAATTGGAACCACGCTCTCGACAGAAAAACGGCAGATCGCTTCCCTGAGCTGCCAGAAAGTGATTAAAATATGAAAACAAACTTGGTGATCGAATGATAAAACAATTATTGAACTCGGTTATCGCAAAATATCGTGATTTGTCAATTTCTCGCAGATCAATTATTTGCCTCAGCCTTAGGCCTCGGCAAATATTCCAATCAAAATCATCGTGCCTTTGTGCTCTTGGCAAAATGTTCATTAATTTTGGACATCTTTTTGTCCATTAATTTTTGACGGCTTTCGTTTTAATCAAGTAATTCAGTTTTCAGGGACTCAGTGTCGGAAGCAGAGATGTCAACTGTCAGAATCATTTGACACCTGGGGAAAGGAACATGAAGGATTTCATACAATATAATAACATAACAACAACATATATAATAACTTGAATACAAGACTTTGGACCTCATTCAACAACCATCGGCTTTGTTTGTTAAGCATACACACAGCATGGCCCACTGTTAATGGACAGGTGGCTCTGTCTACAATCGATCACAAATCATGCATCACCAAACCACGGAGTGGAATCTGTGCAACTATACCAAATTATAGTTTCTTAGGACCTGCCGTTGGATATTCAGGGACAACCGGAGCTTATATAAATAATTTTCATAAACACACACTAGAAGCTGATCATCTTATCACAGCTTTTTTACTAATTAAAAAACTGGAAATGTTGACAAGGTATTGTTATATATTTTAAATTACAAACGGGTTGTCGTGTCGTTCCTAACAAACATAAAAATAAATTCGTTAAATAATGTTTTGTGAGACATTCTACGTTCTGCCAAAAGTGGTTCATATTTTAGAAAAGAGGTAGCATTCTTTTTTGCCTGCATTCAAAATAAGGTGCCTCAAAAGCTTACAGGAAAAAAAAAGCTTCTTAAGCTGACTACATATTTAGGTGTTTAGTACAAGGTTTTTATTTGATGCGTTTATAGTTAAAGAGCTGTTTCTACAGTATTCCGTTTTTTGTCAGTTTGGACGAACGGCTCCACAAGTCCCTGAGTGCGACAGTAGCTACAGTAGCTACAGCAAGGGATCTTTCGATATTCCTTTTGAAAGTTTTTATTCAGTACACCGTATATTA
>JAHPZR010026954.1:35000-41922 GCA_019787425.1 Platygyra sinensis
CTCAATGAGAAAGTCTAAGTAAAAAACTACACTATATTTCATTGACTGTGATCTCAAAAAGAAGGAAATGGCCTATTATAACTCGAGGAAGGTTGATATTCTGTGAATTGCAAACTAAAGATATTAGCTAAAAGAGTTAACCGATTAAATTCGAAGGGCATCGGTTTTCTGAAAAGCGAGAAATCGTCTTTTTAGTTTTTTATACAAATGCTTTTAAATTTCCCCGCGAACGGCGGCTCCATTTTACAGACAAATATATGAAAAATTAAAACTAAAATTTGCTGCTTTCTTTGCAAGAGTACAATTCTCACATTTGATCGGTGACCTCCTTTAGCTAATATGTTTAGTTTGTAATTCACAGAAATCGTAGAATGTCAACCTTCTTCAAGTTATCGAGCATCAAAACCACGATTTTTGCCATACATTCAATATAAATTTGGCCGTGATTGCGCCACTTCCAAGATGACGTCGGCGACCTAAAACCTTCTATTTAAATTAAATTCTGCTGCCTTGCGAATTGTTCAACTTCAAACTCATCAGGAACATCTTCAGTTGCCTCAGGGGTGGGCATTTTGTGCTATTTCCTTCCCCGCATGGCGGGGCATTTCTCGCTTTTTGCACGCTATTAAAACTAATCCCGACCTGTATCTTGGCATGGGGGAGGTCGGGGTTTACTTTGACTGGTGCATAAATGGACCTCGCGGTAAATTTTAATTTAATTTTTCATTCGGCATAATCACAATGTAGGTATTTACTTATTCGCTTACAAAGTGATTCGTGCGATGCGGATTATATCGGTTATACCACACGCCATCTTCATCAACGCATAGAAGAACATAAAGCCTCTGTCATTGGCAAGCATCTGAAAGAAGCCCACAGTGTAGCGTCCACTAGCCTAGAGGAAATGTTTTCCGTTCTCAAGAAATGCCGCGGGAAAATGGACTGCCTAATTCACGAAATGTTATTCATTCGCGAACGAAAACCAAAGCTAAACACGCAGTCTGACTCAATACGTGCAAAAGTATTTATTTAAACATATACTGCACGATCTGACATGCTAAACACCAATAACAATGAACGCTCATTATTCTAATGAAGTTATCACATTTTATTTGTATATAATCTCTGAGCTACAACTTTACATCAGTTTTAATATTTTACTTGATAATGAGGTCATGCAGACTTCGAAACGTCGTAGTTTTTTACCGTTAATTTTTATTATCAAATGTATTTCTAAACATTCTCTGATTATATTTTTCGATCGGCAAAATTGCAACGCAGGCATTGATTCATTCGTTTAGAGTTTGATACGTCCAGTGTTTGGCAAAGAGACTAGCTTTGAATTTGATTGAATTCATCCAATCGAAATATTTGACGGTCATTCGATTCTCTTGTAGTGAAAAAATGTACAAAGAAAGTTTGCAAAATCCAGCGACTTTTGTTTGAAAATTGTTTAGCGCCGGGTAAATCCAATTTTAGGTCAAGAAAGTAGCTCCTACTTGAATGCATCCCATCGATAATTTCATGATTATTTTAAAATTCTTTTGGCGCAGAAATGATTAAACTAATCCTAAGCAGGTTGTTGACGGTTATTTAAAAAAAGGAGTGAAATATAAGCAAAGACGTTCAGGTATAGAAGAAGCACTGGTCAGGCAGGATCTCTGACAAATAACTTGCTTCCTTTTCAAATAACGTCTGTAAAGCAGCGTAACATTCACATCCCTAGACTGTGTTGACAAAATTAAGTCGAGGACCCACCCTCGTTGGGTTGGCATCCATAGACATGTGACCAGCCATAACCAGGATACTTTCTCGAGGTGGAGAGAGGACCCTGAGAACGAGGTTGCAGTCATTTATGAATGGTCTATTTCAAAAAGAAAAAGACGAAGCGAAGAGTCTGCGAACAGAAGTTGAACTGGGTGGAAGTTGAACTGGGTGGAAGTTGAACTGGGTGGAAGTTGAACTGGGTGGAAGTTGAACTGGGTGGAAGTTGAACTGGGTGGAAGTTGAACTGGGTGGAAGTTGAACTGGGTGGAAGTTGAACTGGGTGGAAGTTGAACTGGGTGGAAGTGGAACTTGAGTGGAAGTGGGAGTTGAAGTAGAAGCGGAAGTGAACGTGGAAGGCTTGTGAAACCTAATTTAAAGTTGGCAGCCAAAGAGCATGAACGTGACTGTTTCGTATGAGCGATATAGTTGTTATGAAAGAACAAAAGTGCTATTTCAAAAAAAGTAAAATGAACTTTTCCTTGACTGCCTTTGTTGCCGTACCGTATTTTGTCTTGTTTGCCAGGCTCTAATGTGGTTTTGAAGCGGTCACCTCGATCCAGAAATAAGTGTATTTTCACAGTGAGCTCGGACAGCTAGTGGAAATGAAATGGAAACGGTCCGGAAGAAACGCGGGAGAGTCCACCGACATGAGAAGCTAATTAAGCTCGTTCGTACATGACTCAACGAGGTTTACTCATTCTTTGTTCTTTTTTTAAAATTTGTTGTTTCTAACTGTATCTAATTCGTGGTTAAAATATTTTATCCATATGGATTATTGACCAAGGCTGAGGTCAAGATGGCGGTATGTTGGCCAAGTTCTTTGTTTTGCGTGTTTATGGACCGTGACGAAGTCGAGGTCCATAAACTCGCAAAAAAAGAACAAGGCCAATATCCAATCGGGTAGCCAATCACAGCGCCCGATTTGGTTCATCTTGCCCGCTCAAGGAGCTAGCCAAGTAACAATAAGGGTAATTTAATTGTGTTTTCACAACTAAGTAATAAAACACCACAGAAACTGTAACCACAATATACGTATACAGAACTTGGAGTAAGCTTGCCTCGTGATGAGAAGTCGAGAACGTGATGTAACCTGCACGGTGTTTCAAAAGAATCTTATGCTCTGTTTACATAGTTACCCACGTCAGCAAAGAAATTAAACCACACTGTAGACAGTTTCAGTAGCATATAAAGTCCGAAGTCTTGTCCCCTGTACAGGTTCTATACTTAAAGGAGATGTAATACTTGAAAATATACGTCGTGTTTTTTAGGTTTTTGGCCAGAAATTGTTCAGTCAATCAGTTTTACTGACAATTCTCCCCAGAGCTCAATTATAGTAGTTTGAGAATTGTCATTGTCGCGTTATTTCTCGAATAACTTTGTACCTCATGCAAGCAAAGCAAACGCTGTGACTTCTAGGTTTCTTTCGACTTGACAGTGAACGCCGAGATACTTCCTCATATATTTCGCTTTCGTTCTGAGGGCATGTTTTGCAGCAACGCGTTGGACTCACGTTAGACTTCCAGTCCAACCGGGTTTAGATGTTCACTGGCAAAGCTCTGCTAGTAACGGTGAGAGTCGGCCTTTGATAGAAAAGTAACCTTATAATTACCATAAATTATCCTGTATAACGCAGAACAAATTTAAATTACTGCAAATTAAGAAGAAACTTGACATATGTTAAGCCATATTTTATGGAGGAAATGGTTTTGAAACTCGATAAAGTTCTTTTTTGTATGTTTTAATTTTGATGCCTATTTTGACAGCTGACCCGGCACTAAACAAGGCATAAGGTGGTTATGTGTGCTCATACAACGAACTTATTGCGATTATGTAATTCATTCAATGAGTATAAAACAACAATGTGCAGGGTCAGGGACCTTCCAAGGTAAATCTCAGCCTGTCTGTTTGCTTCTTTGATGTTTACCTGGCTTCTTAACCATTTTCCTCTATTAACTATGATTAAACTTTCTTCCTGTACGTGATTAATTTTCATGCGTTTCGATTGAGTAGTCCAGACCTGTAAGTAAATTGTGCTTGGATTCCCCCTTGGTTTCAGTTTATTTTTTGCTCAGTTAAATTTGTTGTTTGTGTTGAAACTGAGAAGGCCAGCGTATCGATTTCACTGAAAGTAAACTGTTGGATGACCCTAGTGCTTCAAACATCCCGATGTCCGGGAGGCTATGAAATTAAACAGCTTGTGGTCGTCTTTCGAAGTCTTTCTTAAAAACAAAACTCGGCAAGATGAAAGACTTCATACTGTGCAACTATGACATAATCTATCCGTTTTACGCGGACGTGTTGTTTTGACTGTGCACTTCATTGAACTTTGTACGAGAAACCCAAACTGGATTTCTTCAGATGCTCAGTATTGAGCACGGTGAATGTTTCACTAACATGAAAAGCTCCTTTTATGATCTGAGCGATGATTACACGTGCCATTGTAGCAATAGCTTTGACCTTCCAATAATTTCCTCTTTGATTTCCACCCACGTATGTCTCCGGTTCTTTTTTCTTCGCACTTTTCAAACTGTCGGAACACGCGTCATGCAAGTTTTCTTGGTTCTCCAGCGTCACGGTGCAAGATTCATTGTCTCCCACGAATAAGCAAAAGATACTTGGGCGGCTTTACCTCAAAACAAATCCTGGCCAAAAGCTTATTATTCTTAATAATTATCTTATCCTATTGCGTGCACATGCATGACCCGGGAGAAGGTTAATGTTTTTTGTGTAAATGAGAGTTGACTTAGCGCTGCCAAACAGCTTAGCCTAGCACTATCACTTGAAAGTTCAAACACGAGAACTTTGATGACAAATTAGGGTGCTTAACAATTTCACTGAATCTTATGCTCTCTGGGAATTAATTGCAGCAACATCTTCATGTTTGAGTCCCTTATAAAGGCAACTTGAGAGGCATTTCCATCAGTCCAGTGAACAAGTCAAGTCATTCTTCCATCGGGTTAGAGTTGGTAAGTCCAGTTTGTCATTACAGTTTACCGTAAGTGTTCGTTTGAAATTTTTCTTTATGAAATTGGCTTTCAATTTCTCGACTTTTGTCCTTCTTCTCTTTTTGTTAAAGTTTTTCCGTTTTTCATTCGGTTTATATTTCCTTCAGCCGTGTTCATTAGTAATGCAAAGGCTGGCTAAGTTTAGCTGAGTTTGAAAGCACTCATATTCAATATTGTACATTTTGTAGGTAACATTTAAATTCCACTTTCTTTCCCATGATTCAGGGTAATGCTTTTTTATTGAACATCCATCCTTATCTGCATGGTCTGTTCCTCGCAGTTTTCTGGCTTATTGTGTTGGGCTAATTGTCGCGTTTTTTAGAATATCTTTGACTATACAATTCTGGGAGAAACGGTATCCCCATACATGAATAGCCGGGAGACGTGATCGCTCTGCAACCATAGTATCGTTGATTGATATTCAGTTTTCGCATTTTCATTGCCGCGTCCAAGCAAGAGACCGCTGGATGTTAAAGCTTTTGCGGATTTGATATTCGCGAGCTTTCCATATTAGTATAAACTCGATTTATAACACTAAGTTAAGAGAGAAAAGTTGTTAGTAGTCATGTATGTTGGGAATTAAGCCTTGTTTCGGATTAGGTAGATTAGGTGCCTATGGATTAGGTGGATTAGGTGCCTAGTCCATGACGTCATCTATTGTTATAACCTTGGGTTCCTGCATATTAATAAAGTGCCTTCCTCCATACTAATTCGGTATAGGTTTACTAATAAGCGTCGCTCTAGTACAATACAAACAATAAGGTTGCCTAAACTTGCCCGCTAATAGTGAACCCTGATTGGAAAAAATCTCTTATGTGTTAAAATTATAAGCGCGAATTTTAACGAAAGCGCTATCGTTCTTGTAATCGCTTTTCTGCACAAGTTTATCTCCGAGACTTTCAGTTTATTCGAAACGTTAATTATGAAGATGGCTTTTTCCACTAGCGTTGTTGATCTTCAGACTGCTTTGAACGCTCGTTTAACTGCCCGTGATTCTGAAACGTTGACAAGCGCAAAATTTTCAAAGCGTAATAAGGTTCTCTAGCTTTCTATGAAAACGTTCTCCGATTTTCGAAATCGGGATCTTTTAACCTCGATTGGTTTAGGTAGAATCTATCATGCTTTTATTCTCAGCTTTGCTGACGAGAGAGAATTAAATTCTTAGCTAAGAACTCGAGTTTTCCGCTCCGTTAGTCACGCACTGAACTCCACTCCCTAGATTTGCATACTGAAAAAACTCGAACGGAGAAACCCATGGGACAGCTCTATCATTGAAATGACAACAATAGAAGCTCGGACCACTAATTAATTGTCAATACGCCACAATAAATATTTTTGAACAGCACGTTTCTTGATTATTACTTGTTAATAGCGATATGATTCAAATACACAGAGATTTGAAATGAATAAAAATACATTTATTGACAACGAAAGCTCCAACAACTACGAAATATACATCTCAATCATTATAAAAATCTACGATTGCGAATTAAATTGATTTCTATTTGGTCTATGAACCTAATAGACAACACAAAACAACTGTTAAATATTTAAGACCGAGAAAATGAACAAGTGCTTTTCAAAGACGTTTATCGCAATCCATTTTAACTCAGTGTTTACAACTCTCTGAGCTCTAACTCGTCAAGTACTACAGTTTGTTCTTTCTATGCGGGCATGATCCAGTAACAACAATATGACGAATAAATTCAGTCTTTATCTTCACTGGGAACATGGTAAATTACCTCCTTTTTGCTTAGCTTGGTTTAAATAGTATTCTTCGTACAACTTGTGATTTGGAGTATAAAGTTTCTTCATCGCGTTTAAAAATTAGCGGGTCTCCTCTGACAGAAATGAAGTGTAAGCAACACTTTACCAAGTTCAAATGGGACAGTTTCTCCTGTGTTTAAGAGGAGGAGGAGGAGGGAAAACAATAGAATTGAGGAGGAGGAGGAGGAGGAGGAGGAGGAGGAGGAGGAGGAGGGAAAACAATAGAATTGAGGAGGAGGAGGAGGAGGGAAAACAATAGAATTGAGGAGGAGGAGGAGGGAAAACAATAGAAATGAGGAGGAGGAGGAGGAGGGAAAACAATAGAATTGAGGAGGAGGAGGAGGAGGGAAAAACAATAGAATTGAGGAGGACGAGGAGAAACT
>JAHPZR010026956.1:0-15000 GCA_019787425.1 Platygyra sinensis
TTAAATTATTAATCAAAAATGTAGAGCCAAAAAGTATGTCAATGTCAGAGCTGTATCTTGTAGCTTTTTTTTCTTTAAATCAATTTTTACTGTATATAGCTTTTTGCACTTTTCTATCTTATTTATGATATTCAACTATTATGCAATTGTATTTCGTTTAGTCGAGCGTTTTATACATGAGCCCTGGCTCGGGAGACTGGGTGACCACTCCCCACGTTATCGACGATAAATAAAGTTCATTCATTCATTCATTCAACTTACCCCAACGAGGATCTTCTACCTGTTTTGCTGAAAGAGTAAGGTAAAGGAAGCACATAAAAAACCAAGACCATAACCGTACGGGTGATAATTAGCAATATGGCTAACGACATAGACGAAAAGTAATGGAGGTGTCTTCGTCAGAAACGAAGCCAGTGATAAAACCTTTCAGGGGCCAAGTCTTGCTGCAATTGCAAGCTTTGAAATGTTTCACTTTTTTTTTTAAAAAAATCATCATTTACATTGTGTCGTTAGCTTAGTCTTTTTATTCTGTTCTTGGATTTAGATGGCTACATGGGATACGTACGTGTACCCTGCCGAGTAACTAGACTTTAGGGAAAGAAAACAATGAAAAGTAAATGAACGAACTACAGAAGAAAAGGATGCAATAAAGGGAGGAAAGATATAAATTTATGAGCATACCATGATCATCATCCTTGTGTCCATTGTCGCTTTCTTCAGCTGAAGAACATGAAAGAAAAATCAAATGACTTTCCAGCAAGTAAGTAAAAAAAAAAGACTTAAAAATACCTAGAACTATAAGACGTCCTTTTGAAAACCGCAGATATATTCATGTCCACCATATATTGAGAGATATCATTTCTTTATTTTTGAGTATATACGTTAACCACTCTTTAGTAAAAGTTGTATTTGCACCTTTTAAGCTGCAGAAGAAGAGAACGGTAAAAACGTTGTCTCTGTTTCGTTGTTTGCCCATGGATTTTAGCAAGAAAATTGAATTTAGATATATAGTTTAAATAATCAGACGAAGGATATAATAATTTGCAATTATAGTTTAACTTACCACTGACAAGAAAAGACGCCAACAGAAGGCAGAGAAAAATGAAGAACAACTCAAGTTTCATTGTGCGTTTGGTTCTCGTTGTTTCTCTGGAGACAATGAAAAAAACCAGGCAGTTTTTCCAAGTTATAGTAACTTTCACAACGCAAACCACAGTCTTGAATACACGTCAGTTCAGAATTGTATCCCTACTAAACAATTTTTTTTAGCCAATCCTCTACGAGTAGATTTTAATTTGCCTAAACCGGGAAATGAAGTAAAATGAAGCATTTGTGAATCTCAAAGCATTCTAATATTACGCTCGACTTGCCCATGTTGATAACCTACTTGAAATTCAAGTGTACCTCGTCACACGTTAAAATTTCACGTATTTCTCCCGATTGTTACAGTCCGATCTCGACCGATTTGTGTAACATATTACGGCTATGAGTACATGGAAAAAACATGATTCATGCAAGGTTAAATAGTGAAATTTATTATTCCCAGTCGAGTCCATTGAACGAAAATTGTTATTTCTTAATTGACAAGAAAAGTAGTTGCGAAAAAGGATAATTATACTGTTAACTGATGTATTTCTTTAGGTGTTTGATTAGGTTGCTTGGTATTAGTTCCCATTGGGACAATTAGGCCTTTATATACCACTCCTTGTGAATATATATCACACCACGCGACGCCGACCAGTTTACGAGAGGCTGTTTTTTCCTTATTGTTTTTATTGTTGTTTTTAATTGTGTGACTTTTTTCTTATATTCCTTGGCTTGTAACCTGTATTCAGTGTGTCCCCGGCTCAGATTTTTGTAAATAAACTCGACCATTGCTGGCGGCTCCCTCCTATTTGTTTGTTACTTGTCTCTTCTACTTATAATAGAAATGTTTTCTATTCGGCTTAGCGAAGCGAAAGAGAATAGAAAATCCGATTAAGAGCTTTTAGATCGCAATATCTTGTACCCAGAGGAATAGTACAATGACGAATGTTAATTGTTAAACGAGAAGCAAATTAACTAATTTCAGAACGACTAAAACTATTTCGATACGAAATATATATGAAATAATTTATATTTGAACTGCAGTTGTAGATAAAAGTGAAGAATGATCATCGCAGTTAATTGTCATATTTAAGCAACTGGAAACAAGAAGCCTGAAAAAATCGGGGCTTCAACGGGATTCGAACCGGTGACCTCCGCCGATCACGGTGCGATGCTCTACAAACTGAGCTATGAAGCCACACACTGGGAGCGAGATCGATCAATTTATTGAGCTCATACCTTCCGTGATGAGGAGTGAAATGATGCGAAGTATATATGAAATATTCATATTTGAACTGCGGTTGTAGATGAAAGTGAAGAATGATCATCGCAATTAATGTTTCCAATTTAAAGTGCCTATGAAATGAAAATTAGTACAGTTGACGTCATAAGGTATGTAAAACCTTAAAGCCATCAAAACATCTGAGAGGAAAGTGAAAACAAATCATCGCAGTTAAATTTCCAATTTAAGCAACTGGAAGAAGAAGGCTTAAAAAATCAGAGCTTCAATAGCATTCGAACCCGTGACCTCCGCAGATACCGGTGCGATGCTCTACCAACTGAGCTATGAAGCCATACAGTGGGAGCAAGAATCAATTTATTGAGTTCATACCTCCCGTGAGGAGTAAAATGATCCGAAGTATATATGAAATATTCATATTTGAACTGCGGTTGTAGATGAAAGTGAAGAATGATCATCGGAATTAATTTTTCAATTTAAAGTGCCTGTGAAATGAAAATTAGTACAGTTGACGTCATAAGGTGTGTAAAACCTTCAAGCCATCATAGCATCTGAGTGGAATAAGCGAAGAACTAGGAAGTTTTTCATTACCAGAGGGCCTGTTTTAGCAAGCTGCAAAACACCACTTACTCGGAAGGCACTGTCTTGCTTATATTTCTGAAAGACGAAGTCAGAAGAGCACATTGTTTGCGATTTGTTCCGATACACCGCCCCAACTGCAAAGTGACGAATGCGTCCGTGTTGTTCCCTCCATTTCAACAAAGTTTCTATCGACGGCTTTTAAACAGTAGGGATCTTCTGCAATAGAGATGTCTTAATAAAGTTTTAGTGGTGGTACTCTAGAGTCTTCACACGAACAGCCCAAACCGAAAGGGAGCAAAGATTTCAATTGAAATAATGTTGGCCTCGCATCACTGATTTGTGTGTTTTTGCAGGCACGCATGATTTCAGCTCATGATTTCTTGCCGAGACTTGTAATATAACATTAATGTTATCAGGACATGTTAGCACGATAATCCTAATGCGAGAATGCGATAGCTTTTAGAATAACTCAGAGATGAAAAATATAACAAATCCGTGTTTGCCTTGGGTTGCTTAATTTCAAGACGTCTTGTTTACCGTTTGTCGAGATCAAGACAAGACAAGACAAGACAAGACGACTTTATTGTTACATTTTATACATATTGCAGTAGACAGACCTGGCACTGCACGTAGCAAAAGCTAATCAAGGCGGGCCAGGAACAATAAAAATAAATGACATCTGCTAACCTTAATTAAAAGAAACATATTACAGAAAAGGCAAAAGAAGAACTACTTAAGAGAAACTTGTATTCATTAGTTCATTAAGGCTACATGGTCAATTTGAAATATTTAGGACAGAACAGGATTGGAACTGGATAAGGAATTGAATAAGGAAATACAGCTATGAAGAGTAAAAATTAACTTTTGATATGATGAATTCTAAATCTTTATAAGAATCTTCATTTTCCAATATTTTTAACAAAATCATTTGCATCATGTAACAAAATCAATTGTATCATGTTGATATAGGCAAGATCTGCGGATGGAGGAAAAGAGAAAGTGAAAAAAATAGCCCATCTTGGTAGGATCAGGAAAATAGTACACTGCATTCAAATCGTGTTTGGTTTGCCTTATAACTATAAACCAAGTTTATCACTGAAGATGATTTAAAAGCCATTCGAGTTAAGCTGTTCGGTTAGGGTGATGTCTGTTGCGTGACAGTTTTGCGATACAGATTGGGAGTCACGTTGTAGAACAAGACACATTTACATATAGGACATTTGTGTCAATGAACAGTAAACAAGACAACTTGAAGCAATCCGCAGTGTAACATGGAATTATTTTACTTTTTGGTCCGAGTTTTCGAGATTATTATGAATGAGCTTGTGAAAGGAACAGTGTCATGAATGTGATGCATGTGCAGTAACGCTCTAGTGTTTTGGTTAAACTGGCAAGGTTTTCCAATTTTGTCATGGGCTGGAACCATTGTTTTATATTGCGTAGAACCATTGTCATCCGCTCCCAGATCTCTCAGAAAATGAATCCGTTACTTGAAGCAGTCTTTATAATTGGTATTTGTAGATTTATTTGCAACATCTTGCTCGCTGGCAGCCAATTTTAGAAGCAAGTTGATGTGTGATCATGTCTGGTTACGGTGGCCCTCGACCTGGAAGTGGACAAAAGTGAATATACTCGTCTAAAAAGCAGTGTGATAGGATTCGGCAAAGACGACACCGACGGATTAACCTAGATAACATTGTCTTCTCATCCTGGGTGTATTCGAAGATCAAGTGCAGTTACTCAAGTGACTCTGAGTTTGCAAGACATCTTCTTTCACTCGAATGGCAAAGAAGGTCAGTTTCGACTACCACTTTTTACTTGAATTTCATGTTTCCCATGCCAACTGTTTTGAATGTCGTATTATTAGTTTTAATCATAGTACTTTTGCTTTAGGGAGAAAGTGCCAGTCGTATCGTGTGCAAAGAGAAAGAGATCAGAAGAGGAAGGCCGTGCTTCATCTAAATGCAGATGCAATATTGAAGGTGAGCTTTTTCATCCATTGGATTGCCTACTTTGTCTTTGTTATGTGGTACATGTATATTTGTTGTTGATTTGAAATAGTAATTACCCAAAGTTTTACGTGAAGTTGGTAAATAACTGGACACCATTAATATTATTTCTTCTGTTTTTCTGTAAAATTAGGACAGCCTCTGTCAACCTCGACCCTCATAAAACCGATGTTTACTTCTGTCCAATCGCCCAATCCGTCTTTGGAGATTGCTAATAATATCAGGTGCAGTATGTTCGATTTCTAATTTTGTTTCTTTAGCCTTGATTTATTTACGTGATTGATATATTTATGCTTTTTGTTTCTTTCCTTTGTGCATGTGCAAATAGACATTTAAAAATTTTCCCTGTTTTTATCCTATTTTTCGTCCTCAGGATATAATTTTAACAAAGAGAGAGTTTATATTTCCTTTGCATTGCAAGCATCATACATGCAAAGAAGAGAGTCGCCCCTGCAAATAATTGCACGCCTCAAAAATTATTAATAAACTTTTTCTCTCCAATAGTGATGTTGATTTGACTGGCATCTCGGAATATTCTGCAAACAATAGTAATTATCAGGTTGCTGATGGGTCAGTCATCCTTCAAACTGACAATGGAAAGTATCAGGATACAGATGACTCAATGTCTGAGAGTAAATCAGACGACCAAACAGAGGAAACTGATAGGTACGTGTACAAGGCCATTCAGAACAGCAATAGATATCCCACGTCTGTATTATATCCACTTCATCCATGTATGCAGTGCAGTTACAATATTATATGTACATCACTGAGGCGAGGCATCAGTGGCACTAATTAGGGTCAGAGAATGGTGTTTTAATAGCATTCTTTACTGATGCTCTGCTAGGGGGTTTCATTTTCCAACATGCCACTGTTTTATTTCATTTTTCTACCTTATTCTCATGGTCATAACTTTGGGGAGCCATATTTTTTCTTGTCACAATTGCATTCTATGTCCTGTTCATAACAATGTTTACAATATGAAATTTAATTAAATTTTCTAATGTTTATTTTGTGTTTTTTTTTTTCTAGGGACTTAATGTGCGTGGAAGATAATAATTATGATTTTGAAGTCTGTGCATGTGATAGTGACAGTGAGCCTGAGGAAGGATCAAGTTTAACTGTTTAATTTTTACTGTGATGTTTTACGTTGAATTTCATTCATTTTAAATTCATTAATACGTTGAACTAGCAAACGTGATAATTTTATGTTTTCAACGCCAACATTTGTAACTTGATACTTTTGTTTTCTTCGCAAAGTTTGTAACATGATACCCTTGTTTTCTCAAAGACATACAAAGGAAGATATGCTCGCTTTTTTGCTGCTGGAGAAAAATGAAATAATGCTATTAACTTATGAAAAAATGGAAGAGGAATAATTTTGTTTCATTCAAGAGGCAAATTTTCATATCATCGATAAAAAAATTACTAATTTAATTATCAAATAGTCACGTCTTGTCTCGGAATAGCACACTCTTATTAGGTTGCCACTGTTGATGTTAACAGTAAACCAGTTCAAAATACACAATGATATCGATTAATACAACCGAGAAGCATTTAGACTTGACCAATATTATTTCCTACATGGGTGAATGAGTCCCCTTAAAGACTGACTAAATTTATTTGCGGTTTCCGTAAGTGCCACAGTGTCTGCAGCAATATTTGAGAAGTTTCTTTTGTCATGACATAACTGATTTTAATGCCGCTAACTTGGAAATGTTTTGGGTGAATACATTTGTGAACTTCTTGTTCTCTTTCATAGGAGAGAAAATAAACAGGTGGCTGAGGAGAGCCATTTGTTTCCCTGTTTAAAGCTTAGCAAACACGAAATAGTTTGAAAACAGCACATGGCATTTTTGAACCGAGCTAGGGATGATTCCAAAAGATACACAAAAGCGTTCTTTGCACTAAAAGGGGGAACTGATATTACCTGAAATATTACTGCTATCGCCCGTAAGACGAGAGTGTGGTATCACACGCATGGCTCTGAACTCGAGAACGGATTGTATCATGCTGACAATGCTAGAGCATATGCATCTTACGTACCGTGTTCAACCACAAGGAAAAGCACTAAAATTTCGTGTATAATTGTGTATGAAATGTATTGTTTACCTAGCGTATAGTTAACACTAACACTGATCAATCTGCGCATGCGCTTCGTGTAAATCCCGTTTGTTCTTAAGAGAAAAGAACCACTAGGATATCAAGAGAATATTGGAACCATATATAGTTTTGTGATGTTATCTAAGGAGAAATGTAACTGTAATACGTTTTACGTAGCAATCAAAGATACCTACCCCACCCTCTCAAAACACGGCTAATTAATTATTTAATTAATAAATTGGAATTAATTAATTAAAAACATTAAAGTTTACATTAAAGTATTCATTGCAGACAAAACACTTCCAAAGGAATTGTAGAGTGCAACTGGGGCTTTCACTTATTACATTTTATCCGAGTACTCTGCACAAAGTACTTGGATGTAGCCACGGGGAGTTGGAGGACCATGAGCTTCCTTTGTTTGATCAGCGAGATAACAATTTTGAAGGCCTCCAGAAAATTGTTCTTGATCCTCAGCTACTCTCCAGTTTCAAGTTTTATGTTCGTTTCAGGTAAGAATGACTGCAACTGAAACATATGCTCACTCATTAATTGATGGTGAAGTAGAATTTACAATAATGTGCACATGATCATCAAAATCAGTTTTGTTTGGTGTCCTGGTAATGTGTATGTTTCTATTTTGTTAATCAATTTTTTTTCATCTTTTAGACAGACGGGAAGCATTGAATTCGCAAACAATCTTTCTTTGGTGTATGCCCCCAAAAGTTGTTCTTACAGGTTTGTCATATGACTTCTCTGTTTTATTCACCTTTAAATTTGCATTTCTTTCTTTCGTCCGCGGTTTTCTCTGATTACTCAAGAATGTTGCTGTACATATGTACATATCTTGCTTTAGTACAGCAAACTTTACAACAAAGATAGAGATCATGAATCCTCCTATTATGAGCCTATTCAAGATCAGAGTAAGTGCAGTTAGTGACTCAAGAATTTACAGTTTTATTTTCCTGCTGTAGTTATAGAAGTTACAAAGCCCAAAAGCAGTTGGCAGCTATTGACTGGAACTTTCACCTGAACCAATCAGTTGCCACCACCAAAGCAGGCGACATGATAGTGTCCATGAAGTACCACCAGAGAACCAAATAACGGAACTCAAAAGTGGTCAAAGTAAAGAAAAAGTATGAGTACATTCCAATGCACATGTCCAGGATAATGAGAATGAGGAAGGATGATGCTAATGATGTCACCTGCAACGTTCCTCTAAATGACAGTGACCCAGCATTAATTGCACCGGCAATCGCTGCGAAGCCACCACAGCGTTTTCTTTAAGTTTTTGAGTAGCTGGAGTTTTGTGAAAAGGAGACGGTTGTGGGACTTGATAAACATCATCTCCTCAACATATCTTGACTCGTGAAGCAATGAAAGTAGGCGGCAAAACCTGGCAGAGAAGCTGGCGAACTTCGCCAGTTGCCGGCTCTTATATACAACCCTGCACCACCTCCTTCTAGGGAACTTTTTCAGGCAAAAAGAAGTAGGTTCAAAGAAGGTAATGCTGGTGGAAGTTCTGAAAGTGTAACTGCAGTCGATTTGTAAAGTAGCAAATTGCTTTAGTTCACATGGAAGTCAAAGCGGTCTAAATCCCTCTGCTTCCACCAAAGTATTAGCAAACTTCAGTTTGTTTGTTGGGTCAGGAGACTGACTTTGTCTGGGTTTTGACCCAACACCCCCCCTCTTATCTGGATCACTGAATCTGTCTTGTGTTTATGTACTACCCAGTTATTTGAATTTCCAAATCAAAGTTTTGTAACATGTAATATTATTCTTGGCCCATAAATTTCCAAGAAATTATTCTAATTGGTACATTTTTTCAGCATTCGTACATGCGTACGGATGTATTTTGTATGTGATATGTCCACATTCAGTTCAATATTTGTAATGAACCTTTATTAAAAATTGTTTTTGTTGAAAAATTATTGAAAAATTATTGTAAATGTTTTTGGGCCAATAGAATGCTAGGGTTACAAAAATTGTTCAGTTTGATGCCATAATCCAACACAAAGGGAAATAGAAACCAGATTAGTTGAAATTTAAACCACAACAAAATACAGAGCAATGGGTATTTTCTGTTTTTTATATATGCAAGAATTTAGTTTTACGAAATAATTAGATTGATTTTCGAAAAAGTGTGAAAAAGCTCTTGCTAAGTTGTCAAAACTAAACAAATGACAATCTAATGATAATATTTATTAGTACCTACATGTATTTCAGAGTCAAAAACTAGTATTTTTGGAAAGGATAAAAACATTTACATCTGAAATCCTCGTTATATGAATTCCTTTCTTTTGTTTCTAAGATCAAATAAATTAAGCATAATGACAATATTTTTATTGTATATATAGCGAGAATTTTAGGCAATAAACCTTACAAATAGAACTCTATATGTGCTATATTTCACCGGTGAAAAAAGCGATACGTCCAATCAGGTTTGCGTATAGCGTTCTTCACATGTGAAAAATATAACCAATCACCGTTCATGATAGAATCACTTAGCCAATCAGAGTTAAGCACTCTAATGGCTTCTGAGAAGCGCGGGCTTGAAATCAGCGTCCGCTTGAAGTTTGTGTCTCGATAACATGGCTTCGGTTCCCGTTTTACTTCACTTTCGGAAAAACAGCAATGGAATATATCTAACAAATATCTTGAGCGCTAGAACTTCAGTTTGAGAATCAATGGCCATTCAAGAAACCGAGGAAGTAAATTTAACATCAGAAAGCCAACAACATTCAAGGAGGAACATTCAAATTTAAACAGTGTAAGTCAACAGAGTCCGAATTTGTCTTTGCACAGCGCGAAACGTCACCATGACATGATTGAATCTGACAGTAATTATGGACAAACGAAAAAAATTTCTCACTATGTATTTACGAATTCTCCCCTATTATATTTAAGCTTGTGTAGGCTCGTTGTACGCCTATATCTGGACTGGAAAGCAGATTTGTTTTTCATTACGCTCGGTCATTCACTACGTTCTCAGCGTTCTGCATGTAAACTTATGGTGCCGGAAAAAAACTAAAACTGATTTAATGGTTGTGTTTAATTCTCGATATATATACAATAAACGGATTACAACATAGAAAGTGCTTTGCACGGATTTTTATTCACTCGTTGCAAAACTTTGAAAACTCACTCGTTCGCTGCGCTCACCCGTTCGTTTTGCAAAGTTTTGCAACTCGTGAATAAAAATCCGTACGTCGCACTTTCTATGAAGTAATCTATTTATATATTAATGCTTTACCAATAAATATAGGTGACCATAATATAGTTTGGGTTATCATGGGTTCCACCTTATGAATAGTTCTCAGGAGAGAACAATGAAAGTTTCATCAGTCAGAATGGTTCAAGCAATCAGGGTAGCACCACATGAAGCATCTGAGTTCTTTTGATAATCTCAAGTGAGATAGACCCACTGTAAATTATAATTAGGGAGATGCATTTTAGGTAAAGGCAAAATTTTATTTCAGTTTTCACTTGGGCAGCACTAGATTCAGGGTGGGGACATGGAATGTCCCAAATGCAAGGTGCTGTGGGCAAATCTTAGAAGTTCCAAAACATCGAAACTGATCTTATCACCACAGCCAATATCTGAGCAGTTTTCAATTGAGTGAGTGAGCTCTGCTGCAACTGAAGATGGAGCCAAATTTGTAGACTCATTTTCATCACCATCTGGGTCATCCTCAGCAGTGAGGAGTCCATGGATATAGTCCATGCTTCCAACCCCCCGGCGAGACTCCTTATGCACAGCTTCCTCACCAAAGGTTCATCTAGCGTTTGTATGAACTCCTGAAAATAAATCCCTTTCATGAGAACCAATCAAGCTGTTGGCTTAGAAATTTATAATACAAGAGACAACAATAAAAATAATGCAAAAAAATAGCTATTTCATTGAAGAATATCAATAAGCTGTGTAATGCTGTGTTCCTTTTCAGTGGAAAGGAATTTTAGAGCAACCATCACTGTTCTATTGAGAAAACAACAGCCAGCAAGCAGTAAAGATAATGATCCCTCCCTTGACATTTTAAAAACAGAACCTTGGATTTCAACAACACACATTATTATTATTATTATTATTATTATTATTATTATTATTATTATTATTGTTATTGTTATTGTTATTGTTATTGTTATTATTGTTATTGTTATTGTTATTGTAATTGTTATTGTTATTATTATTGTTATTATTATTGTTATTGTTATTATTATTGTTATTATTATTATTGTTATTATTGTTGTTATTGTTGTTGTTATTGTTGTTGTTATTGTTGTTATTGTTATTGTTGTTATTGTTATTGTTATTGTTATTGTTATTGTTATTGTTGTTGTTATTGTTATTGTTGTTGTTGTTATTGTTATTATTGTTATTATTATTATTGTTATTGTTATTATTGTTATTATTGTTATTATTATTATTATTATTATTATTATTAGTGTTATTAGTGTTATTAGTGTTATTATTATTATTATTATTATTATTACTCTTATTATTATTATTATTATTATTATTATTATTATTATTATTATTATTATTATTATTACTCTTATTATTACTCTTACCTTCACATCATTATTATTTTTCATTTGTTCATCCCCCTCACTGGGCCTATTGGTTGCACTGCTGTAGGGCTGAGCAGACCTCACTTGCTGGGTAGCACGATTAGCCACTGTAGTCAAATTGATTCCACCAGGCTAGAAGTATTCAAGAAATCAAACGTAACTATGTGCTCAAATATTTACAGAGTCCAGTTCTACTGTAAGCCAGTCGACAAAAAAGAGGTGCATCTTGGTAAATAAGAAATATCTAAAAATAGAACAAAAACAATTCTGCTATGAATACAACTGTTTTCCAATTGGCAAACAGCTTGCACAGGAAGGTGAGTTTCCATGTATAGTACAACCAACAAGCTAACATGCCAAGGAATACAGCACACAAAATAGGTTAAATTATTCTTTGCAGTGGTAATTTACTCAAACCAATATTTTATACAGCCATTCGGAAATGTAATGTACCTTGTTTTTGCAAGGCTTTGCTGTCGAACCACATGTGCATCGTTCGCTGCAAGTAACATCTTCACCTTTGCAAGGACAACCTCGATTAGTTTCTCTTGACCTTTTGGTAGAGCATGTACTCTTGCATGAGCAAGAGACAGGGCTTTCCTGCAAGGTATATTACATTTGCTGTAAGTTATGATTGCCTTTTACATCAAACCCAAAAAGTCACAAGTAACATTCGTCACGCTGATAAGAAGCTCCAATGAAACTCAGGAAACTTACCGTCGAGGCATCTTCTCTGGCTTCACTGTCCATATTGTTGAAAAAAATAACAACTACAGTACGTTATCTTCGAGGAAAACAAAATTGGACCAAAAAGTGAAGAATCGTGGTTTTTTCAAAGGGAATTTTGGAGTATATTCAAGATGGCGGACTTCTCAAAAAAATATCTCAACTTACTGCCCACTAATACGCATGCCCAGTCGTGACACTGTTCCTTGAACGAGATTAGGGACCTTCAGATTGGACTACGAGTACGAGATTGAGTATGAGTGCGAGTTTCAAACTTCAAACCAGTGACATTTCTAGAGTCCCTGCTCTACATGTTGGTGTTTAGGTAGAGAGGGAAGCTCATGGGATGAGTTGGGTCTGTGTTGTGAAAATGTGGAGCCTGCAAACTAGAATTGAATAGTCATTCTCGTACTCGATCTCGTACTCGTACTCAAATCTGAAGTCCCCTAGTATCTCCCTTCCGGAGTATGGTCCCGGACAGTCCCAGACGCACTGGGCAACTTTTTGTTTATTTTGCGAAAAAGTCTGTCACCAGTTCCCTGAGACAAGTGCGCCCGGTGATTTTTAGATCTACCAAATTTTGTCAAGGCTTACCAAATTTCAAAGACACTGTAGTCCTGCCTCAGAGTGCTCAGGACAAATTTTTGTCAGGCGTGAAATCTGACAGATGTGTTAATTTACACGCCATGATTTGAAGGAAAATGCCAATCAAGAAAATTTGATCTCTATTTTTAGTTGGAATATTATAGTTCGAAGCCCGCCAGATATCACGCCTATGAAAATGAATTTCAAACCAAGAATTGCAAGGCCTAGGGAGGCTCCAATAATAAGGCATTCACCGCCTTTTACGGACAAATCTGTTGTGGTACTGCGGTCGAACAAGGTGAAGCCTGGCATGGTTGAACGAATTTAAGGAAGAAAAAAACTAGAATATAAGCAATAGTATGCCGAGGCAACGTATTCAATTGTAGCGGTTAAAGATCACCATAAGCCCATGACTCCTCAGATCTCACGTAGCTTTTCCCTCAAATAGCGCGCAAGCGATGGTGTTTATTTCCGTGTGATTGACACTTGTGGTTAACAAATATTTTGCTGTGTCTCAGTGCACCCACACTTGACAAATAAAAAATTTGGCAGAGGCAAATTTTGTCGAGATTTTTGGGAGGGCGAAACAAATTTTGTCAGTCCAGTGCGCCCGGACCCTACCTTCAACTCAACCAGAACTGGTAATGGATTTAAAAAAAAAAATGAGAACTGGCAATGGATTTAATAAAGTAATTATATATATTCTACCTTCCAACCAAAAAAGGGAAATTCTGTTTGAAGGAACTAGAACATGCGTTTGGCTGAAACTTGATGTTTGCAGCATGTGTGTGAGATTTCCAACACAACCGTGATCCAAGTGGTTAATTGAGGTTAAATAGTTTCCCAAAGCGATCAGCACTTTCACCATTTTCTTACCTTGATGGCATAACAGATTTATGGTTAACCAATTTAAGACTGTTTCCTAGTCTTCGAATTGAAATTCTAAGGTCGCAAAGCGTATACCATCTTCGTCGTCCTCATCTTCCTCCGTCACGTCTCCTTCTTCCATGACCCGACTCGATAGCCCTGAACGATCAAGAGACGCGAGTGACGTTGGCTTGGACACGCTGAGGAAACCTGCAGACAACGTCACATGAAGAGGGCTACGGTGGACACCCCAAGGGAAGCGCAAACGAGGACGGCCTAAGACCACTTGGCGGCGTTCAACTGAAGCCGAAGTGAAGGTCGCTGGCATGACGTGGGGACAGCTCGAGCGGAAGGCCCAGGACAGGGGGGGATGGCGAACTCTGGTGGACGACCTATGTTCCGTACAGAACAACAGGAATTAAGTCAAGTCCCCTTCTACCGCTAACTGCAGCGACTCAACATCACACGAAGATGATGTATTACTGGATAATTCATCATCTGAGGACTTTTTCCACTGAATATAACCGCCAAAAAGACGGCTCAGTGAGTGCTACCTTTGCAAGAAACACACTGACTCGAAGTGAAGCAGTCGAAATTTACACACCTTATGATGTCACTAGTTCCAGGCCTCGGAAAACGACAATTTTTGGCATCTTTGGAGGGATAGAAAAGTTATTTTGCTCTCCGGACCAGAGCTTAGATTCAAAAATTATGTAGCAGTGCAACATAGACTTCAATTTTCTGGAATAAAGAAGTGGGCTAAATTTCATTTCGTAGGCACTTCAAGTCAATTTTTAAATTGTGAATTAATTCATGAATTACTTATAGACGTTGTTATTATTTTTTTATATAGCTGTGAGTGACTACACAGAAGCTTTGAAGGCATCTGTAAAAAGGCAAACAGAGTTCCTTCCCAAACTCATAGCCTCTGCAACCATTTCTAATGTGAGAACTGATGACATATTCACGAATGTTCTCATACAACATGGTAGAAAGGTCCTTTATGAAGAAGTCATGGGAGCAACACGAAGTGACCAGCTGCATTATTTTGGGAAAGTCAGTGGTACTCCAGTAACACACTGTGAAGAAATATTCATTGGCGCTGCCAATGATGAACATAGCCCTAAACGGATTCTTCTTACTGGGAAAGCAGGGATTGGAAAGACTCTGTTTTGTCAAAAGCTTGTGAGAGATTGGGCTGACGATAAGCTATTTCAGTCACAATCCCATTTTAAA
>JAHPZR010026957.1:5000-17095 GCA_019787425.1 Platygyra sinensis
TGCCTAATAATAAAAACTTTATGTACATAAGTATATTTCAATAAGTTAAGCAAAGTTGAATAAATAAATAAATAAATTAATTAATAAATAAATAAATTAATTAATTAATTAATTAATTAAATCATGGTTACCCTTGCAATGTGATTGGCTCTCAACGGTGCGATTTATCCACGAATCGCACTATCTTTTGCTCTAAATCGCATCTTTTTCTCAGCCAATGAGAATGGGACAGAAAAACAAAACAACCAATCAGATTTTAAGGCTCTATTAAACTAACCAATCACATTGCAGGAAAATGAAAGTCAAAAAAGCCATTGTTTGGCAAATTTGGCTATTAAATTATGCGATTTCAAAATGGATCTAATAAAGTGCATGGCAATTGAACTTCGGGTCGTACAATTTTGGTCTGAAATCATACTTGTGATTTGATATCGAACTCGCGCTGCGCGCTCGTTCGATTTTGAAATCACGCGACCAGACCAATTTGTACTCCACTCAGTTCAATTACCACTGATTATAAATACATAAATAGATAAATAATAAATAAATAAATAAATAAATAAATAACTATATAAAAGATATGAACAATATGATTGTACCTAGCTGGTAAATGGGAATAGAGACAAAAGTATCTCTGCAAATATTGCACTGTTAAGAGTTAAAAGGATGTTTTTATTTACAGTTATATAAGTTTTCTCAATATGTAACTATGTCCAGGAGGAGGGAGAAGGGGCCTAACCAAGGTGTACACGAGGAGGCTCTGCCCCACGGTCATTGAACTTTCCTTTTTGTATAGTTTTTTTTTTTTTTTTTTTTTTTTTTTCAGGAAAGGGTTACCCTTTCATATACATGCAGCTTCAGCCTTGAAGACACTTCCATTTATCCACAATAGACCCATTACTTCTCTTGTGGTGGATAAATTCAGAGTAATGGATGTTTAAAATTCCTGCCTTTGTCATAAGAGCACCATGAGTTAACCATTGGAGTCCCCTCAGTTTGATGTAATACATGTTAACAAAGGGTATTGCAGATGTAATGTACACAATAAAAATAACCATTGGTTTTCTTCCTTGGAAACAGGCATCGAAACATTATATTCCTATCTTGGCAATTGTTTGTGTTCATTTAACTAGCTATGCAGAAATATTCAAAATGGTTGTTGACAGATAGAATTAATATCTACAGTGTAGTTCAAGTTCTTCTTTTAGTTGCTTTTAGAACAAAAATAACATTATACGTACATCACCAGTTACTATTCCTGTTTGGCATGGCTTGTGTTTGACATGATTGGACAGCAAATCTCTCTCGCAAAAAGTAGATCTACACAGTCCGTTGAATGTTAAACTGTCTATCCATCACTCAAATTTTAGGGGATATATACTTGATCGTGAATGCTGACTTGCTACTTTTCATGAAGAAATGCTCACTCTAGTCGAACTGCAAAGAATACAGAAGGAATGTAACGTGAAGAACAACAAAATTAAAAGACTAGGCAATTTGAATTTTTCTGCTTTAAGTAAGCTTATTTTAAAATACAAAATAATTAAATCACGGGGACGAGCACCGCCAGAATTTCAATGCGTAGATAGACATTACAATACAGAAACAGGCTACCTTACGCTTACTTTGGACTCTACACTGAGGAGAGAAAGCGAGTGGAACTGAACTATCAAATTCTATGGCCAAAATAAAAGCTATAAGCCACGCTTGGTAAACGTGATGTCACTTCCTGACTTTGACTTGTATCAATTCTTTGACCTCGCCGGCTGCGCTGTTGTGACCGATACATTACCACAGCCATAAATACATCTCTTAGTTTTCATCTAGTCAAATCGACGTGTGAGCAAAAACGTTAGGCGAATTACTACAAAAGCGAAACAAAAGAACCAAAATGGCCGCTCTCAACTTCGGAGGTCTTCAGGACGGCAGGTACAAAACACAGGTCACAGGTCACAGGTCACAGGTCACAGGTCATTGTTTTGGGTTGTTTCAGATTGGTAAAACAATGACCTGTGACCTGTGACCTGTGACCTGTAACCTGTGACCTGTGTTTTGTACCTGCCGTCTTCAGGAAACTCGTACCTAGGCTCTCCATGTCATCGACAAAAAGTTTACATCTGAGTGAGTAGCACATTTGCATATTCTGCCCCCTAAAAATAGTCGTTTCTACGCTTCGCGTATCCACGACTTAAAACTGCATCTACGCTCTCCTAAAATGACGTAATGAAAACATGATGGGTCCAGCTTTTGTAAATAACAGACTCTATATGGTTGATGCTACGTTTAAGAAAGGTTGTTTGATTAAATTTTTCATTAACAAAATACTGGATCTCAGTAAATTAAATGAAAAGCCCAGCCCTGTGAATCCCACAAAAAAGGCATAGGCTAAAACTTAATAATGTATAGCGCACTCGATTGAATTGCAATACTTAATTGATTTTATATTTCTGGAAAAGTCATAAATTATTAAATTTCATTGTCATAACAGTCGCAGTGGTGGCATTTTTGTTCCCTGTACAAATACTCTTTCCTATTATCGATTATTTAAAAACAAAATTTCGAAAATAAAAGGGCCACCTGAAATGGAAACCAAACCTTTATGTCAGGTTCTATTGAGGAGACAAACACCTTTCTTTTCTCTGGAAAGAATTTTCTTATTTTTTCTAAATTGTTTAGGACCGATAGCTCAATATTAATATATTTATTAACAGCGTTTGGCATTATATTTTGATCGTGGTTAACTGAACAAATATTGAAAAATCCACATATATAATAAATTTCTCATCACCAAAGAATACTTATTTATTCAAATTTCATTGCGGAGACTTCAACTGATAATGGATCTCAGCAATGGAATGAACTTTTCCCAAGAACTGGTCTGCAACGGAATACCAGCAAGCCTCTTAGACGTCAACTCAAAGATTTTGATAACATTGATGGTTCTTAACACCTTTATCTCCATAACTGCTACGACTGGAAACTTGTTGGCTCTCATGACAATATGGCGAAGTCCACATTTGCATTCTCCTTCGAGCACATTTCTGTTCGGCCTGGCTTTGTCTGATCTGTTTGTTGGACTTGTATATGAGCCATTAAATGTTGGATTTCACGCCGTACTTTTCAGGAATTCAGGCAAAATCACCTCCTGCACGTTAATGAATGCACGGAATTTCATATCAACATTTCTAACACTAGTCACAATGTTAACTGTAACAGCAATGAGTGTTGATCGCTATCTAGCGATACATCTGCACCTGAGATATGAACAAGTGGTCACAGACAAGAATACAAGGAAAGCCATTCTATGCCTTTGGTTGATTGGCGGCGTGCCCTCGGTCGTGATGGTTTTTCATCCGATGACAGGCTTTCTTGTTGCGCCACCTATAATAGCAGTTTGCCTTGTAATTATTTCGTTTGCTTGGATCAAGATTTACCAAGTTGTTCGACATCACCAAGTTCAGATTCAAGATCAGATGGTTGTTGCTACGCAATCATTCAACATGGCGACCTTTCGAAATTCTGCCATGAACACTTTGCTTGTGTTAGTCATCCTTCTGCTGTGCTACATTCCATTTCTCGTTTCCAACATTTTCCTCACTGCCAGCTTAAATCCTTCAAATGTTCGCTTTGTCGAAATCACCTATGTGTTTGTGCTCTTGAATTCTTCGCTAAATCCATTCGTGTATTTTTGGCGACAGCGTGATCTTCGTGCACAAGCTAAACAACTTGTGATGAGGTTTTGCTGTCAAACACATTTACGATGAGAGCTCTGATAAACAGTTATATTGCTAAACCAAAATAGCTGTGAGTTTAACATAATCACACACATAACTTTTCAAAACTCACGAAGTAGAACTGTTTACTGCAGAAAATGAGTTCAGTTCCTACTGTTGTCCGTCCATGCAGATGAATTCACAGCACGATTTCGATTTTTCAGCAGCTCTTAGCTGCCTTTCAATGTTACAACGAAGAGTCTGGAAAATAATTTACGACTGCGCGGCAGTAAAAACAAATGAAGAGGCGCTAGCTAGATGGAGGAGCTGCATGTAATCTCAATAATCCATCTGTTAAATTTACAGCAATTGATCAGCTGGAACTAACATCTCGGCTATCAGTAAATTTCGCACACTAAGATTTCGGAGCGCCATTATTCTGCGGACTAATGATAACTTTGATCAAGCTCGGCTTTCAAGCAGCTCGGCGACCCATACTTTTTACTGTGGAATTGTTTTGACAAGTGTTTATTTAAAAAAAAAACAAAACATAGTAAAATAGCGCCAGCAATGAAAGAGGGGTTGTTTTCTCTTCTGTGAGCACCGAGAGAGCTGACGAATGATTCAGCTGTATCTGAAGTGCAGATGATGATGATAATAATAATAATAATAATAATAATAATAATAATAATAATAATAATAATAATAATAATTAATAATAAAAATAGTCAAACTTTATTAAAACATCACAATAAATTACAAGATTAAAAAGAAAGGCTAAAAGAACATTTGAGTTATTAATATTATTATTATTATTATTATTACTATTATACTTACTTATACTCAGTGATAATAATTTATATGATAAAAAAAGAACTATAGTTAATAATAATAATAATTATGTAATAATTATAATTATAATTATAATTATATTAATTTTTAAAAAAAAAAATAATATATAGATTTAGGTCACTCTAAAAGCGGAGCTCCTGTAGCCCGATTAGGCTAACCCTGCAGGATAAGGTTGAATTTTGCAGTAAACAAAAAACATTTGCAGAGAAGAAACAGTTACAATGGGGTTTACTTTTAAACCTGGATTAGAGTTAACAGGCTTCCGAACAACGCAGCTCTGTTTTCAACAAGTAAACCTGACATGAGCCCGCGATCCAATCGAAAACCAGCACTTGGTCAGCGGTCAGCTTTATAAAACACGTGAGCTAGAAACTTGAGCCCACGATATGGTCACATGATACTGGTCAGCGGATAACTTAATTTGACAGGTGTCACTTGATCATAACATGATGTCATATATCAAAAAAGTACATGGTAAACCAAGGCTGCATGTCTTTGTCAACCTATTATTTGGAGTACGGCCGCCATGTTGCGCGACTCCACCACCACCGCCGCCACCGTCGTCGTCATGCGTACGCGCCCACGAGAACTACCGCTGGCCACGACAACATGAGAAAATCAATTCATGGTTTCCTTTATTTCCCTATATGGGTATGAGGCTCTGCTTGGGGGGCCGAAGCTCCGCTAATAACATTTTTTTATAATAATAATAATAATAATAATAATAATAATAATAATAATAATAATAATAATAATAACAATAATAATAATAATAATAATAATAACAATAATTGCAGCACCAGTTCTGCTATAGTTTGCTTCATCAATAAAATTATTACTTAAAGGCTTTCTTAAGTAATGAGTTTTGAACCGAGTTTTAATATCTTTCGAATAGCGACTAACTTATTATCACTACTCGATATTAAGAAATAGGGGTCACCGAGCTCGTTTTTAAGTTTTGGCGGAGGTCCTGCTTGCTGATGGCTTACGAGCGAAGCTCCATGCTTTGGAAAATTTAGCAGCCCATTGAATGGTCGTCACGTAACTGCCCGTGCGTATCTCCGTGCATCTTTAAGTACGTCTCTATGCCAATACCCTGAGAAATAAGAGAATACCACCATTACCATAGCTACATATTTTAGTTTGGGCATTCATGTTATGTTTAATTGACAGCTGTCATAAAACTAAACTTGAGTGGATCAGACTCTTAACAAGATGGCGTATGATACATCGCGCAGAATGCCATTGTCTTTCACGACATGCACTTGCAGTTCTCAGGGCGGCAAATAATTTCCATGTCTAGAACTAGTCGGATGTGATTGGTCAACAGTTTCAGCCATGGGAATACTTGAGTCTCTTCGCAGATTTCAGCTGCTGTTAATCAAACAGTTGAATGGGTAGAGTAAAACCCAAGGCAGGATAGAGTTAACAATAGCGCACTAATCAAAGGCGGGCAGCACTCTTCACAAAGCGTTTTACAAATTCGTGTGCAGCGATATCTTTATTCGACTCAAAAGGCTAGCCAACTCCCGTTGGTAGAAACGTTTTCTGAAACTATCGAAATACTCCAGTGTACAACGGGTGGTTTGAAAAGCTTAACCTGCAATAAGAGCGCTTTTTCCGAACGAAATGAGGCGGACTATAGACAACACAAAACGAAACAAAACGGTCGGCACACCTACAGTACAGTAACAAGTTATAAAAAGCAGCGGTGCTCAATAAGCAGGCTTATCTGTGATCAGATGAATTTTCTGAGATCAATTAATTTTTGTCTTAAACATGGTATTCGCCTCCATTACATGAAAATTAAGAGCTCAAATAAAGATGGCATGATCATAGGTTATTCTGAGTAGTGCGATGCGTAAATCACACGTTTCATACTCGCTTTGTTTATATACTTGGCTGAAATTTACTTGATTACTGGTTGCGAAAAATTTTCCGCTTTTCGCCGTTGGTCTCTGCAGTTACCCTCCGTATTACGTAGTAAACCATCCTTTTTAAAACGTTTGCAACACCACTCGATGAATTTAGCTTATAGCCGATTGACGCCAAACCATTCTGAAGTGAATGAAACATTTGGGTCGGATCCATCTTCAATTTTCGCCATTTCCGGAGCGCCTCACCGCCGTTTATTTTGAGGTAAAATAAGAGATCGCAACCATTTGGAATAGGTGAAGACACGTGAATGACGCCGGCCAGGATTGATCGGGGATTCTGCGAGCTCCAAATGGAGCTCCCGATCAACGTGCTTGTGTAAAAACCATTTCAGATGCAGAACAGTACGCACTCGGAGGAAGTTTTGATGATAAGTGAATCGCGCGCATTAATAGCCCTTTGAGTTTAAATTTGCCGCGTGCATAAACATGTTTGAATTTAAATTTGCCGCGGTGTTTAGTGTGCATGACTGCACGCTATTGTCAGCGGAGGCAGAGTTTAACTCTGTTAAATACTCAAGGGAGTTCGAAAGCAACCATTTTTGAAGGTATTCCGAATAACTTTTAGAAGTCGTCATTTTGATAAAACTTGTAATCATCGTATAAACATGAAATTTTGCACAGTTTTCTTGCAGATCGGGAACTTACAAAGCCCGAGAGTACCTACGTCGCTAATATCTGTTTTGGGGAAAAATTTCGATCGGAATATTACTGAAGTCAATATTTCATACAAATAACAAGTAAAACTAGCCTATTTTCAACATCAGTTTGATAAACCGTATCCAGGATCGACGGCTTAGAAAAATGTTTAGAATAAAAGCTTGATACCTCTTCTTTAAAAGCCCTAGTGTACCTAATCGATCAGTGTGCTGTATAGAATTGAATGATATAAGGCAAGGAGCAGTCGATGCGTCGCCGTTTTCGGCCATTTTCTTTATTGTTTTGCGTCTTTTGACTCGCGCGATTTCAAATTTAGCGCTAAGGGTGTAATTTGTTTCTTTTGTGATGGCCATATATGGTGCCAAGTGTCAAGAACAATGCTTTAATATTTCCAGAGATATCGTTTATTCAGTTTTTACAACTTTTCAGTTGCAGTATTATGACATCATCACTGTTTAATCTGCATAATAGAAAAACTTCACTAAAACGAAAAAAGATACTTCAAAAAGAAGAACGCCATTCTTCTGTATTCTGAAAGGCCTTTCAAATGAGCAGAAAATATTTTTTGTGTCATACACACTTTAATAATAAAAGTTACAATTTCCTCTTGCCAAGTTGTTAACGGAAAGTTCAATAAACCAATCACATTCAAGATTGTAGTTTGAATCAACCAATCACATTCAAAGTTTAAGTTTAAATCAACCAATCTCAATTTCAGAGGGACATTTAACAATTTACGCCTCCTTTGTCTGGCTTTTAATGCAAATTTTCCTTTTCTTTCACAACTTCCTCTTTTCTCGGAAATTGAAACTTTTATTACTAATTTATAATAATTTTACGTACGTCGTCCAAGTCGGTCTGCAATCATACTCGTGATAAACAAATCGGACTCCGGCTGTGCGCTCGTCAGATTTTGTTATCACCCGTATGATTATAGACCCAATTGGACTCCACTCAGTCAATTGCTAAATGCTTGGTTAAATAGGGAGTTTGAAAGTAACTGCATTAACTAAAAAATTGGAAAGACAAAATCATCTCCTTCGTTAACGAAAGCAGCGGCCATTTAAAAAAAAAACAAGTTATAAAGTGGATGAGTTAGTTATAGAGGTTAGGATAAAATAATCACTCTATGGATGTCGCTCCCAAACGTTGTTGATTAAAATAATTTTCGAGAGCAGAAAAGGCGACACTGATCAATATACGAGTTTCACGCCGCGGGTAGAATTTAAACTTATTTATCAACTTTTCTCAAGCCAATCTCCAACCATGATGGCAACACAGAAAAATCTTATTATATTGCTAACAATTAAAAAGACAAAAATCCATAATAGCTATCTACATTCTGTAAATTATATTGCTTTGTTCTCTCAGTATCCTTGTGAACAGAAAGGACTCGACGACATTCAGCTACTAAGCTGCGTCGCAATGTTAAGTTAGTCTAAGAACCAGACAAGGCAGAAGTGAGGAAACGTTATTTGACTTGTAAAAGGGGGAAAATGGGCTTTTATAAACAGTGATTGATACGAAGAAACACCTGTCTATAATGAAAGAAGGAATTTTTGGCAGCGTGAAATGCAAAACAAAACCTCATTCTTTCATCTGTCGAAGCCATCCTTCCAATATCTGAGAATTGTTTATGATCAAACCAATTGATCGAGTTATTGATCGAAGCAATTGTCAAACTAAAAAGCCACAAACGTTTTTGTATCATTTTTGCCAATAACAAGTATTTATTTTCTTTAAGGATAAAACGATGCCTTTTAACACAAACTCCACTGGTAGTGCTGAAGTCGGTGCTGATATCGAAAAGAAACCAAGGGTACATGATGGTGTCAACATGAAACCAAACAAAGTCAAAATGGAAAAAGTGGAAACGCTGAAGTGCTTTATGCTCGATACGACACTGCATGGAGCCCGCTTCGTGTTTGCCAAAAGTTTGCCGAGACGATGTCTTTGGACTCTGATTCTTGTCGGATCATTTGCATTTTGCCAGTATCATACATACGAGTCTTGGATGCAGTTTCTCCAGCGACCATTCAGCGTAGGGATTACCTTGAAAAGCACCAAAGAAAGCACGTTGACTTTCCCAGCAGTTACTCTGTGTAATGTCAACCCACAGAATGTTCAAAGAGCCTTGCACCTTCTAGATGCTCGGAACAAGAGGATGCGAGCAAATAATCGACGATGTTACCAAATTGTTGCAGTTTTCGAAAGAGTTCGTGAATGAAGACATCCTGGAAAGATATCCCGAATTGTTTGACCGTGACAAGATCGTGGCTCGATGGACATTCAACAGTCATCAAATCGGGGAAATGCTACTGCCAAATATACCTCCAACATACACTTCCTGTTCATTCGACGGAGTGCTATGTGGGACTGAAAACTTCAGCAGTTTTGCTAGTTCCTCTTTTGGCCAGTGTTACACCTTTAATTCAGGGCAAAATGGGAGCCAAATGTTGACGGCTAGAATGCCTGGTAGAAACAACGGTTTGAAGCTTCGCCTGAATATACAACGTAATGGCTACATAAAATATCCCAAGAATCCGTTTGCTGTAATTACCCTTCTTGTGCACGACCAAAACAATTTTCCATTTATGGAAGAGTATGGATTTCTTGTCGAGCCAGGAACTCATACATTTATCGCCATTAAAATGAAAAAGGTGAGTGAAATGTTTGGTCTTAAACAGTACTTGTCTTTACTTGTTTGCTTTAATGTGATGTAGTAATAAAGTTAATCTTACGAGCATTAATGATAAGCACTGCATCAAAATGCAGGTGCAGAGGTTTTATTCCAAACATTCTTATGCAAAATGATCCTGGTCATTCTTCCCAATAATGTTATGAGCATGACCAGAGAAAGCAACAAAAGCGCTGTTGAATAAAGGTGTTTAAGACTTGTTTTGATTTATGGTTTGGGAAATTAATTTCCGGAAAATGAATTGACAGTTTGTCTCTTTCCTAACCCTGATCTGAAATGTTTGTGTTTGCAGATAACCAATTTGCCTGCGCCATATGCAACCAATTGCACTCAAAGAAGACTAGACATGTTTAGCAGCAAGAATTCCTATGTTTACTCCAAATCCGCCTGTCTCATGCAGTGTCGAAATGCCTTTGTTGTCCGCAGATGTCATTGTACTTTAATGGAGTTTCACGGTAGGTCAACCGTAGGTCTGTCGCCTCATATGCGTAAAGAACATGAACGTTTTGGATTACGCTATGCATTTGAATGAAATACCTGTTTACTAATTATTATCTTGCCAACAACAGGCTATTTATCATTCTCTTTTCAAAGTATCACAGAATAACTGCTGTTACTAGAAGTAATCAAAGATTATGAGAGTGCGTTCGACGCCGTATAAATGTTTATACAAAATAACACCTTAACTGATCTCCCTAGCTGACTCTCAACCTCTAAAAAACAACCTTTTTTCATCAACAACCGGGGTTTTACAGAAAGATATTTCAGTGACAAAGTCTACGCCAGTCTGATTGAAGACTGCGTTGCGTGACGGCACCAGTTTCCACAGACTCACAAGTTTAAAATAGGACTAAAAAATTTACATCAGCCATCAAATTTCGTGCTAAATATTGTCACATTGACTCGTAATGTTTCCGCGCAAAAGCTAATTTGTAAAAGTATATTTTTGTCGAACATTATTCAAAGCAGGAAGCTCAAATATTTAACAATTATTCCATGAGCGCACGTTGGCTATAACTATCTCATATCCAACAAGCGCGAATGGAATAATTGTTTTATTAAATTCGGTACGGTTGTATGCTTGGCTATAATAGCTACATTTTATGGGTTTTTAATTTTACAAAACGACCGGAAGTTCCTGTGGCAAAATCAACAGCAAGTGGGAAGTCACATGACATGCGCGCCGTTTGTAAACTTTAGTTGAATTTGAAAGCGAAGACGGCGAGTCTGCTGAACGAAAATTACCATCATCTATAATTTAAAGAACACCTTTCAAACGAAGAATATTCAACCTTGGTGAGAAAGTTTGAAAAGCGTTCAAGTTCGAGTCATCTAGAAAGGTTTTAATTGTGCACTTGCACATAAAAACTTTGATCGCCATGTGACAGACGTTGTGTCAAAATTATTCTCGTCAAGAACTCTATCAGCGTTCCCTTGATGTGACTGCCCTCGCATCAGTTCGAACTGGACATGTGGAGATGATTCCTGGCCAGTTTCAGAGTCAGGCACAGAAAATATCTTAGCATCAGCTTCATCTTCAGAATCTCCGAGACCCTGATGGTTTTTCGTGGCTGGTAAAGATTCCAGCGAACGCTTCGGTTCAGCTCATGAAAATACTCAACTCCTCAGTTGATGGATTTTTCGCAAGGACAGAATTGTTGGCGTTAGCTGGCGTTGAATCTCTTGTCCTGGTCGGCCAAAAGAGAGATTGAGGTAAAACTACGTCGTCCTCTGTAGTTTTGCAGCAGTTTTGCTCTCTGCCCGTCCGAGCTCACCGCTGTAGAGCAGTTTCTTCATATTTTCATTGGAAAATGGTTTCTGACCGTATGCGCTCTATTAGGCCGGCAATGTTGCCTGTTTTTCTGAGTTGTTTTTGCAAATGCTCTAATGCTTTATTTGCCTCAGTAAAAGCGGGGTCAGAAAGTGGAAAATGGTTTGTTGAGCGGCAGCGAGCGAAGGAAACGATCAACGGCGGCTCTCAGATGGATTTCATTGATGAACTTTTGCAAACTGACAGTGAACCATCTTTATTCCTCACAGACGTGCAAAAACTCCTCCGAAAAACATTCTGACGTTTTCTTTTGACATTTCTTCTATCGGTTTCGAAAATTTGGTACGTGCCACCAGGAGTAGCAAGCCATTCAGTAACATTAAAGTAAAAATTGTTGTTACGTAATCTTCATGAATGCGTAAAATTTCGATGGTTCTTGTTTGAAATTTTACAGCTTTTAAGGGAAA
>JAHPZR010026958.1:0-30000 GCA_019787425.1 Platygyra sinensis
CGGACATCGAAAGCTAGATAGAGAGAACGGCGCTGTAGCAAATAATCCGCGGGTAGGTCCATCAACTCACAACAGTACCTTTACCCGCCGTCGAGGGAGATAAAGAACAAGTGAGGCCCAACACCAAATATAACTTTCACGAGAACAACAACCCCCCCCCCCCCCCCAGCTGAAGAAAAAGGATACAGTCCAGATATTGGAGGCTTCGCAAGCCAAAGGACTTCACTGAGAATGCTTCAAAGGCTTTCGCCGAGGTGAGAAAGAAGGAAGTTCAGACTAGAGCCAGACAGGTTTGCGAGTAATGAAGCTTCCCTGGCCGTCATTTAAAGGAAACAGGCAACAAACATTTCCATTGCCGAAGACAGAGAGTTTGTCAACAGGGTTCGCAAAGTACTCGAAGGGAAAAGCTCGCCTTTCCTCTCCGTGGACAGGGTTGTAAACCCAATCAATTGCTCGTGACTAATATAAAAATGTGTGTTACGTTAAAGTGCGAAAATTTCTTTGCCTTGTAGTAATAACACAAAAACATAGCGTCCCCCCGCTTTCTTCGGGGTATGTGGGATTTAATACCGGGCTCGTGATATTTTTCAAAACCTCCCCAAATATTCACTCGCCGCGGCGGCTAGTGATATTTTGGTGAGTTTGAAAGATCACTCGCGGTATTATCGCCAAATACCCCTAGAAATCGTGCCATTTACTTATCAAAGTGTAAAGTAAAAACATAAAGTAGGTTACAGGGAGCACAGTTGTTATTTGGACCATCGACAAAATTACCGTTGTAATGACGGAAACTGAATATGATACTTTACCAATGATAGAAAAAACCAGGAATATAATTCAAATAAACCATAAATGAACCACGAGGTTAAGGATGAGGAGATGACACGAATTGCAAACAACGAAATGAAGAATTTAGACAAACTTTCAAAAACCTGTGCTCTTTAGGTCTGCATACACGTTAGGTGGTCCATTGCTCGGTAGTCAATCGATAAAAATCGATACCAGAAATTCGATAATAACTCCGTCCCTAAATATACTCAACAAAATTTTAAGTATTTGATTGGTCAATAACGAGTGCATAAATAGATTATAGAGTGCAAATGGAGGTTATAGAGTGCAATACGGAAGTTGCTATGGAAACTATAGGGGAAGCGCGAAATTTAACTGAAGCAAAAACCAAAATGGCTGAAAGCCGGTATACTTCGTCCGATGAAATAGTTGTTGACCAGCTGAAACTAAAGGCAAAAAACAAAAGCTCTTCTAAATTAACACAAACGTAGTTGAATGTCTGGGAAAACTGGGGAAATGAAAGAAAATTCAATCCTAAACTGGAGGAGTATGAGCACGAAGATCTCGATGAAAAGTTATAAATGCTGAAGTACAGCTGTACTTACCAAAGATGGATTAGAGTACGAACCGGAGAGTTTGAAGTCCATGCTGGAAGCCTTTTACCGGCGTTTAAAAGAACGTGACTACATGTACTCAATTACACGGGACCAGGAGTTTTATCAGTCCAAGTTCGTGCTCGAGCGAAAAGTAAGACATCTTCGCTCGCAAGGAAAAGGAAGAGGCCGAACGCGGTAAGTGCACTGACGAGCAAAGAAGAAGAAATACTATGGACAGCAAAAACTCTCGGCGATTCCAGTCCAGGAGTTAGTCTCAGACGATGTAATGGAAAGCAACTGAGGGCAGCAAACGTTTAGAGGCAGTCTATTATTCAGGTGATTGGCCACGCAGTGAAAAGTCGCCGAACGACTACAATGAAGGAAATGAAAGGGAGCATCGACAGCTATCGCACATCACATCACACATCAGCAGAACTCCACAGACAGCAACATCAAACAGTTTCCTAGGATTTTCAGTGTGGTATTTTCTTCCAACCAGTACGGAACAGATCCAGCGAGCAAGCAGCCATCATGCTTTTACTGTAAACAATTTCCACAACTGTCAAGTCACGTTTAGCGTCATTCAAGGACAGGCAGTTCACCGAAAAGTTCAGCCCGGATCAGCTGATTAACAGTCTGTTCGAGGTAACTCATTACGGACAATTAAAAACTTGCCATCGCTTAACTGATTTTCATGCTCTTGATATAAAAACTTGTTTAGTTTATAAAGTTTCTGAAGTTTACCTGAAAATTCACGCTTGGTTTACCTGTCATTAGGTTGTAATTGATTGGCTGAAATAAAACATGTGAGCAGTTTGGAAGCCACTTCAGAGTTGCGTGTCAGAAGCGTGACGGTCGCGTTTTCTCGATTTTTTTTTTTTATAATTTTGTTGAGAATATTATAAATAAAAAATCGTATGAACGCGAGTGCATTTCGTGATATATGGGCACGAGTGATGTTTTTCAAGTTCTCAAAATTGCACGAGCCGCAGGCGAGTGCAATTTGAGAACTTGAAAAACATCACGAGTGACCATATATCACGAAATGCACGAGCGATCATACGATTTTTTATTTATAATATTCTCAACAAAATTATAAAAAAAATCGAGAAAACGCGACCGTCACGCTTCTATGGACACGCAACTCTGAAGTGGCTTCCAAACTGCTCACATGTTTTATTTCAACCAATCAATTACAACCTAGTGACAGGTAAACCAAGCGTGAATTTTCAGGTAAACTTCAGAAACTTTATAAACTGAACAAGTTTTTATATCAAGAGCATGAAAAATCAGTTAAGCGATGGCAAGTTTGTAATTGTTCCGTAATGAGTTACCTCGAACAGACAGTTAATGCTGATCTGAACTTTTGGGTGAACTGCCTGTCCTTGAATGACGCTAAACGTGACTTGACAGTTGTGGAAATTGTTTACCGTAAAAGCATGATGGCTGCTTGCTTGCTGGATCTGTTCCGTACTGGTTGGAAGAAAATACCACACTGAAAATCCTAGGAAACTGTTTGATGTTGTTGTCTGTGGAGTTCTGCTGATGTGTGATGTGTGATAGCTGTCGATGCTCCCTTTCATTTCCTTCATTGTAGTCGTTCGGCGACTTTTCACTGCGTGGCCGATCACCTGAATAATAGACTGCCTCTAAACGTTTGCTGCCCTCAGTTGCTTTCCACTACATCGTCTGAGACTAACTCCTGGACTGGAATCGCCGAGAGTTTTTGCTGTCCATAGTATTTCTTCTTCTTTGCTTGTCAGTGCACTTGCCGCGTTCGGCCTCTTCCCTTTTCCTTGCTGGCGAAGATGTCTTACTTTTCGCTCGAGCACGAACTTGGACTGATAAAACTCCCGGTCCCGTGTAATTGAGTACATGTAGTCACGTTCTTTTAAACGCCGGTAAAAGGCTGCCAGCATGGACTTCAAACTCTCCGGTTCGTACTCTAATCCATCTTTGGTAAGTACTTCAGCATTTGTAACTTTTCATCGAGATCTTCGTGCTCATACTCCTCCAGTTTAGGATTGAATTTTCTTTCATTTCCCCAGTTTTCCCAGACATTCAACTACGTTTGTGTTAATTTAGAAGAGCTTTTGTTTTTTGCCTTTAGTTTCAGCTGGTCAACAACTATTTCGTCGGACGAAGTATACCGGCTTTCAGCCATTTTGGTTTTTGCTTCAGTTAAATTTCGCGCTTCCCCTATAGTTTCCATAGCAACTTCCGTATTGCACTCTATAACCTCCATTTGCACTCTATAATCTATTTATGCACTCGTTATTGACCAATCAAATACTTGAAATTTTGTTGAGTATATTATACAACAAGGAACAATTACAAACTTGCCATCGCCGTAACTGACTGCCTTCATGCTAGCTTGATATAAAAACTTGTTCAGTTTATAAAGGTTCCTGAAGTTTACTCTGAAACTTCACGCTTGGTTTACCTGTCACTGAGGTTGTACTTGATTGGCTGAAATAAACCATGTGCGCAGTTTGGAAGCCACTTTCAGAGGTTGTGTGGTCAGAAGCGTGACGGTCGCGTTTTCAGCGATTTTTTTTTATAATTTTTGTTCGAGAATATTATACATAAAAAAATCGTATGATCGCTCGGTGCATTTCGTGAATATATGGTCACGCTTCGTGATGTTTTTCAAGTTCTCAAATTGCACGTCGCCTGCGGCGGATCGTGCCATTCTGAGAACTTGAAAAACATCACTCGTAGCCCATCTATCACGAATAGCACTCGCGTTCATACGATTTTCCTATATCATAAATGTGATTCCAAGTGGTTATCGGTCACGTCGATAAAACTCAATACTCACTCGCTGGGGCTGACTGGCATGGACAATTGTGGGACGGCGCGGTGGCCTCACAGTGTGGTTAGTGCGCTCGCACTCCGGAGCGAGCGGTTCGCGGCCCTGGCCGGGAACATTGTGTTGTGTTCTTGGACAAGACACTATACTCTCACAGTGCCTCTCTCCACCCAGGTGCATAAATGGGTACCGGCGAATTTAATGCTGGTGTAACCCTGCGATGGACTAGCATCCCATCCAGGGGGAGTATGAAATACTCCTAGTCGCTTCATGCTACAGAACCGATAAGACTCCGACCGGGTGGGCCACGATGGGCCCTGAATGCAAGGACTTTACCTTTACCTAGGCTGAAAATTAGCGATTTTAATCGGAGATATCGATCGACCTTTGTTCGTTAGGTTTACACCCTTAAAACTAAAAACTATACCCTCGACCAGCCGCGCTTCTGTTCACTTTTCCAATTGTGTCTTCTTTTTACCTATACTTTTTTGTATTATGTTTGTTTGACTTAAGATATCATCAGTTACACTGTTTTTACTGGTTGTACAGAAACAGTTTTAAAGTTGTTAAATTAAGAATATGATTATTTGAGGGGGTAAACGCGTCGCCTAAGACTGTTCAGAGTAATGCAACTAGTTTTGGGTCGATGAAAGCGAAAGTTGTGAATGAGGTAAATACGGGTTCGTCACTTCCAAGGCACAAGAGAAAGAAAAATTCGAAAAAAAATAAGCAAAACAAGCAACTGTACTTTATTAGAGTCTTATTCACATTTAATCTCATTTCAAACGTGGAAAACGGCAATATGAACCGGAAGCAAGCAACAACGCCGCGACCCCCAGTGTCCCACGCCGTCTTGCGTGTGACAATACCTTCAAAGCTTCTCAGTTCTCCTCCCTTACCTAGTTGATTTTCCTTATTAACTGTTATTTTCCGTGACTTACCTGCAGTGTAAATTCGATAAAAGTCCCATTAGAAAAACAAAACGAAGTGTAATAGTGAGTTTCTCTCTGCAAAATGGCTCCACGCACGTCATTGAGGAAGTTTGTTTATTATGAGCACGTGATCTTTCCCAAAATCAACGCAACGGTTCCCTCTGCACACGACCATGGAGTCCATGGCAGAGTTCATTCTAAGCTCCAACGTGTACATGTGGTTTGCTTTAGTCCTTGGAATACTAGACTTCATTTACTGGCAAGGTCTGCAGCGTTACAACTCGATCTCGGAGACTGTCCGCTTCCGGTCCAAAACCCTGGCCATGGCTCGGTAGCGCCTTCCCGATGTACTTAGATATGGAGGCATGCACAGGATGTTTCTGAATTACTTCCACAAGTATGGTCGAGTCCCATAAGATGTGTTTTGGTCGAACCCCGGTGATTGTCGTCTCGGACCCCGAAATAGTCAAGCAGATTATGGTCAAGGAATTTTGGAAATTCTCAAATCGACCGCCTTTCATTAAACCCAAACCTCCTCTCAGCTCGGACTTTTCTTTCGCGGGACGAGACATGAAACGCATTCGGAATACTCTGACTCCGACTTTCACTGCAACGAAGCTAAAGCAGATTGTGCCGATATCGATGAAGCGTCACAAAAGGCTGTCTTGGGAAAATGAAAACGTTCTCTGAAACAGGTAACGTGTTGTTGGGTGTCGCCCTCTGGAGAATTGGCCTGAATTTCTTTCCCTCAATTTGATTGGGATTTGCAAGGAAAGCACAGGCTTTTGTCGCCATAGTCGCCCTGGAGTAACGTTATTAAACCAAAGAAACGTAAGATTAGTTTGATAACAATACTTTTCAATTTGAAGGGTTCTGGAATTACCTCAGATCTGTATTGTGGTCGCATAATTTTCTATCAGTCAAACAATTTACAATACTTGTTTAATGTTATAGTTTGAAAGCATATGCTAATCTTGATTGTAAAGAAGATAGGAAAACAATGCAAAAAATATATATATATATATAGGAATCGTAATGGGAAATTTTGGGTCAGTGTCATGATCACAATAATACAGAGTTTTGTTGTTGATTTCTTTACGGCTTTCAAGACCATAAGTAATTAAGGCGTTATTATACGGATTCCGTGGCCCTCTTGGCATTAACACATTATGTCTGCTGTTTGCATTGGGTATTTATATTCATCAATTGTTTCTTTAGGAATTTATGTCAATCTGTCAGAATTCGTGTAGTCGTGCACTGAAAATATGCCGAAAGGTCAGGCAAGTTTTTGCCATCAGTACAAAGCCGAAACAAAAGCATCTGGTCTAAAAATCACAGAAAGAAAAATAAGCAATTCTTGGACAGGGTATTATCAAACAAAGACCTCCACATTACATTGCGGGCAACGATGTATTGGGATCAAAACTTTATGTATAATCTGATTGGAAAATTAACCGTTGTCCCGTGACAAGGATACGTTTTGGTCACCGCTGACCAATAACGAGCAGGCTATTTGCCGATGATAGGGAAGGCAGCGTGACCGACGTGATCTGCGCGTTGGACTCGCAATCCAGCGGTCCCGGGTTCGAGGTCCGCTCTGACCACTGCCTGGATTTGTTTCTCGGTAGCCCCGAGTTTCTAATCCTATGCCATGTTTTCTAATAGCCAACTGGTTTGTCTCCTGCCAGTTGGGATTCCTTAACAATGTTATGTTCAATTTGAAATATTTGTTTCAGTTGTTTGCTCGGTCCCACTAGCACTTTGTGCAATACTGAACACGGCCGAGGGTTAATAAAGATGATGATGACGACGACAACGACGACGACGACGAAAACGATCATGATGATGATGATTGCTATTGTTATTATCCCGGTAAAGCGCTTTTGGATATAACTTTTTCTTTTCTGCTATAAAGGTGAATCAGTGGATGCCATTCGTCTCTTCAGTCTTTTTGCGTTAGAAGTCATCATGAAGGCTGCATTTGGGTTTGACAACCGACCTTCAAATGAATCCAGATGAAACATTCTTTCAAAGAGCCAAGGCGCCCGTCCAAACTCCGCTCTATATTCGTGCATTCTCGTTGCTGCCATTTTGGACATATCTGAGTCGCTATGTCAACATCTTGCCGGGTATGGATTACTTCGTAGCTTTGGCTCGAGACATGCTTCAACAAAAAGCGCAACAGGGTTCATCCAACAGAAGAGATTTTGCTGCAGTTGATGTTGGAAGCCCACGAAGTCACAGTTAATGGGGTCAGCAAGTTAAACGATGAAGAAATCATGGCACAATCCATCACCTTCTTGTTGGCCGGGTTTGAGACCACGGGCACCACTTTGTCAAGCACGGCGTATTTCCTGGCTACACATCAAGACGTTCAAGACAAGCTCATCGAGAAGATCGACAAAGCAGATGCAGTCCGCGGTGGACACCCCGCTGTACGACTACGTGCAAAGCATGGGTACCTGGATCAAGTCGTGTGTGAGGTCCTACGTCTCTGTGCTCCAGCCTTTCTCCTTCTGCGTGGCTGCGAGGAAGAGGGCTGTCTTCAAGGGCGTCCGGTTTCCCAAGGGAGTTGATGTCAACATCCCTACATATGTTCTCCACCGAGACCCTGAAGTGTGGGACCAACCCCTTCGAGTTCAACCCGGAAAATTTCTCTCCTGAGGCAAAGGAAAAGCGAGATCCGTATTCCTTTCTCCCGTTTGGAACAGGCCCGCGTCAGTGCATTGGTATGCGCCTAGCTCTGTTGGAGATTAAGCTAGGCCTGTTTGAAATCATGCAGCAATTCAAGGTTGGAACGTGCTCCAGAAACCGTAGCTACACTGAACATAGAGCCGTTATACTGATGGCGCCGAAAGAGAAAATATATGTGAAGGTCAGGGCCACGTTGAAGCTACCAAGAAACTTTATGTTTTTCGATTTTTTATTTTGTTACTTGTAATTCTGGTACAATTCATTGCTGTCCTCTGAAACTTGCAACGTAAAATGACCTCACATTCTGCATGTCAAATGTTTCGCCTTGTCCGTGATTTAATGTCGTGATGGTTTTGACTCTGAGAAACAAAGGAAAATGACCTATCCCGAGATTCGTGGGTTAACTGATATAAAATCATTATAAAATCATTTTTTTTAATGGACTTTGTCCTCGGGCGTCGCCGTCGAAGCTCCTGTAACCCCCTAGTGAGTTTGCGAGGTGTTTATTTGTGAAGAGGATTTTGAGCGACTAGTGCATTCTAGAACAATAAAACAATTGGAATATTAAATCGCTTTCGATTTCTATGCGTGATAGCTGATTCAGGCTGTGCCTTTGTCAGCTGTCACGCGATCGAAATCTCGACTATAAAGGTCCCTCTGATAGATCCTGTAATCGTAATCACTTTTGTTGCCTGCACAGGCTTAGAAAGAAGGCAGTATCTTCAGTGTGTCGTTCATTATCTTTGTCCGTACCCCGGACCCCCACGGGAAACCCAAACTCTGTATGTACATGACTGCTGAGCGGCTTTGATGGTACGAAACGAAACATGATCTATAGACTTTGTACGGGATATTCACTTCAATATTTAAATAAACAAAATAAATGTGAAATGAATAACGTTCACTTACTTCAACTTAGGGTTGTCTTTGGTTTTTTTTTCTGTAATTAATTGTGGTGGAAAGTGGGTCTACCGTATTTCCTCGAATAATAGACGGGGCGATTATTTCTATTTTCGCACCAAGAGGGGGCGATTAGTCCAGGGAAGGCGATTATTTCAAACATTTCTCACAGGAGATCGTGCCCTAAATATTTTGTTTTATTATATACCAAACAAAAAAAGAAAAAGTGAACTACATGAACATAACCATAGAAAAAAAAAACTAAAAAAACGGTGCTTTTGTAACCATTTAGTTGTGAACAATTTTAATTGTTCACAACTAAATAAAAATGAAAGCTTGTTTGTTACCCAAGATGCTAATTTTTAACTTGAGAAGGAGGGGATAAGAGAAAGAGAAAATGGCGAGGGAGGCGGCGGGGGGGGGGGGGGGGAGAGGGAGTGAGGCGATTATTCGAGGAAGGCGATTATTGTAAATATTTCGGTCAAAAGGGGGGGGGGGGGGGGCGATTATTCCAGGGAGCCGATTAATCGAGGAGGGAGGCTGTTGTTTGAGGAAATACAGTATTTAGTTTGTGGCTTACGGATTTTTTCGATGTCAGTTAGTATCTGATCAACGAAGAGCATCGTAACAAACTGTCATCGAGAAGATGACGAAAAGACGACTTTATGTTGAGGATAGCAGAATTGTGTTTTGGCATATTTTGGCCGACTAAACACCCTGCGAGCAGAGCTTTTCCTTACGGTACATATGCTTTGTACCGAGATAATAATAAAAGATAAAGCAGAAAGAGATGAAAGAGGCTCTGCTCGTAGGGTGCCGACTAAAGAGAGCTGTCTCTGAATTGTTTAGCGTTTGTTGCGTGACATCAAAAGCAGCCATGGGATCGATATCTCACCTTGAAAAGCTTCTTCTGTGGTGACCGTTCTGACCATTCTTGCTTATTTTTCGATTTTTCATGACTGATCCCTGGTGTTTCTCTAGCCTAAAACTCTATTATTTTAAGGTCTTCATCTATCTGAGAGTAATTTACATCACTTTAAGTCATGTCAGGGATTCAAAATATCGTGACATATCGAACAGCGTGACCATTGTCATCATGCAACTGGTGACCATCCCATAATTAACGACACGTTGTGTAAACAGTTGCATAACATGCACGCAAACATGGCTGATTTGCTGCAGCTCTTTGAAGGCAGTTCTTTATGGGTAGCCTTGATCGTCGCAATATTAGTGTTTCTGTATTGGCAAGGTCTGTATCGCTACAACGCAATCCTCGGAGGATCACCCCTGCCTGGTCCCAAACCGTGGCCTTGGGTCGGCAATCTTTATGATGTTTTCAAATATGACGGAATACATAAGATGCTGTTGGAGTACTTCTACAAGTATGGCCGAGTATACAAGATTTGTATTGGAAGAGCACCAGCGATTGTTGTCTGCGACCCGGAAATTGTCAAGCAGATTATGGTGAAAGAGTTTTCGAAGTTCCCAAATCGGCCTCCATTCATAAAGCCCAACCCGCCTTTCGACTCTGGGCTCTTCATCGCGCGCGACGAGCCGTGGAAACGAATTCGAACGACACTGACTCCGACCTTCACCGCCGCCAAACTGAAACAGATTGTGCCACTAATTGAGAACGCGTCTGATGCACTGATGAGCAGAATGCAAAAATTCGCCGAAACAGGTAAGCCTTACGTTACTGCTTTGTTGTAGCTGCGGTATATTTGATTAGGGCTACTTAATATTCGTCTTCAAATGCTGCTCCCGCAGTCCCGCAGTCATCTAGGCTCGATTTCCAGCCGTTTTGTGAGCCGTTTTGAGTTCTGGGAGGAGGATAAACAACTGCACTTCCAAAATGGCTGGAAATCGAGCCTAGTAGTCACCAAATTAACATAAAAACTGAATATAAACATCACGCACGAAATATCCAAGTATTTGTCGTTCTGTAAGCTTTAAGTGTCGAGGAAAACGTAGTTACTCTTCAACTTTAGGAGTGCGGGACTGCGGGAGCAATAGTTTCTCTGGTCTTCTCTTTAATTATTTTTCCACTTTGGGAGTGCGGGACTGCGGGAGCAATAGTTTTGCTCGTCTTACTTTAATTATTGCAGTAATAAATATTATTAGATTTCGGGAGTGCAGGACAGAGGAGCAAAGGCCCACTACGCAATTTGTTGACCACAGGACCACAGGTGCAGTAGATTTATGGAGGGCTGGGCGTGCGTGGCCGGATATTCTGCAATTGCCCCAGATATTTTCGCACGTTTCGTGTGAAGTCAGACGTTACGATACGTGCGTACATGGATTAGCATGTCACCTGATGCCGGCATCTTGAAAGAGAACAAATAAGACTCAAGCAGGGCCCTGATGGCTTTTGTTTCTTTTTTCTTTTCATTTTTCTTTTGTTTTTCTTTCTTTTACGCTGTGCTACACGATAACATGTAGTGCAGAAAATATAATTCGATACAGAATTTTACGATAACTGCAGAAATTCACGCGCGCTCATTGGCTAATTTTTATTGTCCATATGCGGGCATACACATGAATTTAAAATTCATGCGACGCGTCAGCAAGAGCCGGCAATTCGACAATTTGTTATCGTAAAAAACAAATTGATGTCAGTTTTTAATGCGTCTGTCCTGTTTTTGATAATGAATTTCGTCATAACATTGTCAAAGTAGTCTGCGGATCCACTCGGCTATCGCCTCGTGGATCCACAGCTACTTTGACAATGTGATGACGAAATTCATGATCAATAACAGGACAGACGCATAAAAAACTGACGTCAATTTGTTAACCCTTTAATGCCCAATAGTGACTTATAGATTTTACTCTGTCTAACGCCAGACGATTTTACTCGTCAAAGGGAGACCCCTTGGGCATTAAAGGGTTAATAAACTATCTCCTTTAACCCTTTAATGCCCAATAGTGACTTATAGATTTTACTCTGTCTAACGCCAGACGATTTTACTCGTCAAAGGGAGACCCCTTGGGCATTAAAGGGTTAATAAACTATCTCCTTTAACCCTTTAATGCCCAATAGTGACTTATAGATTTTACTGTCTAACGCCAGACGATTTTACTCGTCAAAGAGAGACCCCTTGGGCATTAAAGGGTTAAGCTGATGACATTGGAGGTCGAAATGTCACGAATCGAGAGTAACGCTAGCCTCCCACGCAGACGTTCTTAGGCTTGTCACGCGTGACAAGCCAAAGAACGTCTGTGTAGGAGGCTAGAGTAACGCAAACAACTAAGCACTTCCTATCCTTCTTTTTTGAGTACAATAGGCCATTTCCGAGTTCTCTTGTGCCTCTGTTTCAAATCGAGTCTAAGTGCGAAAACATTCTTATGAAACTGACTTTGATTTGCATGAAAATTAGACTCGTTTTGAAACAAAGGCACAAGAGACACTAGGAAATGGCCTATTTTCGCCTATTTTATATGGGTCGATGTGGATGAAGAATTTGAGTTTTAAGAATTTTCGCGTTTAAGAAACAACGCACGGAAAAATGATGCATTACCCTGCTCACAAACTTTAAGGCATTTCACGTACGCTTTCGATTAGACTTTTATGGGACAATCCTTCTCGAAACTGCTTGTTGTGTCTATTAATAGCCCTTTTCACGGTTAATTTTTCTCATTTGCATTACAATGTAATCCAACGTGGATGCGAGGCAATTTCGGGCTAAAACTGCAAAATAGCCCGAAATTGCCTCACATACACGCTAGATTTTATTGTAATGGAAATGAGCAAGGTAAACCGTGAAAAGGGCTATTCGATCGTTGATCACTAGCTCGTTTCAGGTAGTTTCAAGTCCATTTCAGGTTGATTTATGCACAGTTTGCTTCATCCGAAATTCTCTTTTTTTCAGGTGAAAGCGCAGATGCCGCCAACCTCTTCAGTTTGTTTGCCCTTGACGTCATCATGAGGGCCGCGTTTGGCATGGAAACTAATCTCCAGACAAACCCCGATCCAGAGTTTGTGGACAAGGCCAGAAAAGTTTTCCAAACACCCCTGTGGATCCGATTCTTTACCATGTTTCCCTTCTGGGAATACTTCAGCAAGTACGTGAATATTCTTCAGAACGCCGACTACTTCTTGGGTCTGGCTAGGAGCATCCTTGAACAACGGCAGCAGCAAGGCCATTCAGGCAACAGAGATCTGGTGCAGCTGATGTTGGAGGCACAAGAGGAAACTGTCAACGGTGTCAGCAAGCTTAGCCACGATGAGGTCACAGCTCAGTCCGTGACATTTCTCATAGCCGGTTTCGAAACGACTGGAAACACCTTAAGTAGCACGGCATACTATTTAGCCAGCTACCCAGAAGTGCAAGATCGCATTATCCAGGAAGTCGACGAAGCTCTTGACTCCAGCGGCAGTAAGCCCCTCTATGATGTCGTACAAAAGATGCCGTACCTGGATCAGGTCATCTCGGAGGTCCTACGCCTCTGCGGTCCTGCATTTCTCCTCGGCCGTAGCTGCGAAGAAGACACTGTTATCAAGGGGGTCCAGTTTCCTAAGGGGATTGATGTCAACATTCCTGCCTATGTTCTACATCGGGACCCCGAGGCCTGGGACAACCCCCTCGAGTTCAACCCAGAGAATTTCTCTCCTGAAGCTAAGGGGAAGCGAGACCCTTATTCCTACCTGCCGTTCGGAACAGGCCCGCGTCAGTGCATTGGTATGCGCTTCGCTCTGCTAGAGATTAAGCTTGGTTTGCTGGAAATCCTTCGGCGGTTCAAGTTTGAACGCGCTCCAGAAACTGTGAAGACATTGGAACACAGGGCTGTGGCACTTATGGCACCCAAAGACATCATCTACGTGAAAATAAAAGCTCGTTGAACTGCTAACTGACAATCTACATGCCAGCTGTGGTCGGCTTTTCCACGCTTGCAAAAAAACTGTTTCTGTGATGTCTTTCTTTTGTAGAGGAAGACAAAGTGGTGAGCCCTCGTATTCTATGGCAGGGGACGGAGCTTATCGTATCATATAACTATGCTATTCGTTATTAACCATTCCTATATTCTTGTTATATCCCTCCATTGACTGTGTAATCACAGATCCTAAAAACAACTATTTTAACCACCATTTTATTTTCATTTTATTGGCGGAAAATAAAAACATTTTGTACTCGTGGCGTTTCTCTACCAAGTGTATAGCGTCATCTAATAAAATATCTATAACATCGATTGAACAAATTGATGTCACTTTTTCATGCTTCTGTCCTGTTATTGATCATCAATTTCGTCATAACATTGTCAAAGTAGCTGTGAACAGGACAGACGCATGAAAATCTGACGTCAATTTGTTTTTCACGATAACTAACTGTCAAATTGTCCGCTCTCACTCATTGCGGCATCACATAAATTATAAATTCATGGGTCTGTCCCTTTTTGACGATAACAACTAGCCAATGAGCACGCGAGAATTTGTGCTGTTATCGTAAAATAATTAATCGATCAGAAAATCGCTACTAATTAGTCAATTGGTCGGTCATTCGGGCAAAGCAGGCGAAACCATGCCCTCTGCTTGGCCAGTTTAGTCTTAATCAAACACCCATTCAAAAAATGAGCGTGGCCTCATTTATGTTCAGTAACGCCCTCGTAATTACCATCTCTCGAGAGAAAAAATGAAACATCACGATATCGTCTTCATAATGACCAGCAACTGTGTCATGCAGCAGCAGTAGCAACAACAACAATTATTCATACCAAAAAGAGGAAAGAGGAAACAAACTGAGCCATAACAAAAAGAGCGCATGAAAAGGAGCCATGCCAATTCATATATTAAGGTCTCGTTCCTAGGGTCTCTCATCTTATCATCTGCTGGAGCGAGCGAGGAAAGACGGTAAGATGAGAGACCTTGGGAATGAGGTTGGGCCCACACAGGGCCAGAGATACGGGTGAGCGCCTTCGTGTACGCATGCGCATAAGATGCACAGCACGGGCTGGCCGCTGGACACGAAACGGATATATTGGGAACAGTTTCAGACAGTTTGTGAATTAAAACCATTTAAATTTTATGCAGCATGTCTTCTGACAATATGTTTTCCACGCAACAGAATATTTTGCGCACTCGAGGAAAACTGTGCCTAAAACAAATTCCCGTCTCATATTCACGAGGACCGCGTTTGGCATGGAAGCTAATCTCCAGACAAACCCCGATCCAGAGTTTGTGGACAAGGCCAGAAAAGTTTTCCAAACACCCCTGTGGATCCGATTCTTTACCATGTTTCCCTTCTGGGAATACTTCGGCAAGTACGTGAATATTCGGGACTACTTCTTAGGTCTGGCTAGGAGCATCCTTGAACAACGGCAGCAGCAAGATCATTCAGGCGTAACCGTAGCGCATCATTTGGATTGGTTGGTAAAGAATCATTCATGGCAAAGGCAGTAGATTCCGTCATTGACTGATGGCTTTAGTTAGAGATCTACGAGTGCATATCTTTGAGAATAAAACCATCTCATACCGTTGATTTTGCGCAAACCTTAGTCAAGAATCTACCGGTACTCAATGAAATCATTTTTGCAACGTGCCATGGCATATATGGCAACTGCGGTTAATAGGTAAGAGCGGCTCTGGGAACGAGCAGGCCTAAAAGTCCTTGGCGCGACGGAGGGTCGACGGAAACGCTGTAGATATTGTTACTGATTGCTAGTGAGTTTTGAATACAGTTTCTTTCTTCTCATTTCCTTTCTTTACATTACACTGACTAAGGGAAGGTACGTTTTTTATTGGAGGGGGTGGGCCAGAGCTTCGGAGGGGAGGGTCATTAGTTAATATTTTACAAATTGGGGAGGGTCAAACCTGTTTTTTTTTTGGCAAACAGGGGAGGGTCATAGTTTTTATTGGCAAGGAAAAAATTATTCCATGTCGGTTAGTTGACTTAGTCCGGCTCATGGCCATTGGTGGGGTTTGCACTCCAAGAAAGATAATGGAAGTTTGTAAGCTCGCCATAGTCAGGATATAGTCATAGTGTTGGAAGTGGAGCGCTGGTAGTCTCATCCTTCTGGCAAAATTTACATAGTTGGCCATTTCTCTCTTGACACGCGGTTATGTGAGCACCACTTCCGGTCAGTTATATTCACTTCCGGTTATTTTTGTCTTGGAGGAGATGGGGGAGCGTCAGATGCTTTTGTTCAGGTATTTGTGAAGGGCCATGCATTAATCCAATCTGGGAAGTGGGAGGACCACGACTTTTTTCGCAAAATATTTCTAAAATACCACGGCCCACCCCTCCTCCCCCCAATTAAAAACGTACCTTCCCTAATCTAGAGCGACAAAACCGTTCGTTTTCCTGCCGTAGTGTAATTTAACACAGCATTGCGCAATCTGATGGCCGTTTTGTTTCACCTGGCATGCGTCTTTTCACCATCGGTAAAACTACTATATCAGGGATTCGTGACGTCTGTCTGTGCCCGCAGCCTAGTGCCAACGCGCTATTGACGTGTGTTAACGGTTGCCAAACAACTTGTGGTCGATTAAGCACCTTGTTGCATGTAGAATGTAACGTTGAGAGATTGGAAAACTTCCGTATCATTCCATCTAGAAAGTTCAAGGCTAAGTTATTATCACAAACACTCTGTTTCTTATGAGTTTATTTACAAATTTACCACTAAACATTCTTGTTATATAAAATTTACTTTTAAAGTATGCGTTAGAGAGAGAGTTAATTTTTATATAAAAGGCTCCTACTGGGAAGATGGAAACCATGCCCTCTATATTTAGCTGTCTATACAGTATTTGCAAGTAAAATGAAATTTAAAGGACCGGACGTGACAAGTCATACAAGACATGTAATATACACACTGATTATAAACAAGTAATTCAAACAAACGTCGATATAACCGAGTGATTATGCATAGTTAATATATTTACAGTCTGATACGATGTAGTAATTAGCTGCGCAAATTACCTCAATTAATTAGTCGTTGCTATGAAACTCATTTGACCTCTTTTGTAAAAAATGAAAAAAAAAAAATTAAAACGTGCAACTGTTACTGAAAAACCTTGTGTGATATTTTTATGATTTTAAACTGTTTGTTCAAGAGTGGCACGCTCGACTCAGTATTAACAGGTTCAAGTCTTCTGCCGATCAGAACAAACGAGTTGCTACCATTCCTTTTCCAGGGACCTTGAATCCCGTCGACAAGCCTTTTTCATTAAAGGAAAAAAAGTGAAAATCTTTGTAACTCCCTAGTCTCTCAATTAAACACGACGCGACGGGAGAGGCAAAGCGGGCTTGAAATATGAATTTGTCCCCGATGTGAAAAACATGGAAGGTGGCTTTAGTTGTATTGAAATAGTACACTGCAAGTGCATCGTCTTTTACTGTAAGTAGCACCGATTTCGTGCTGATCTCTGAAGTAAGGGGATCAGTAATATTTAAGGTGTAGTTTCCTACATAAGGCTTTGCGTCAACTGGAAAACTTGAGGAACCCGCTAAATCGAAAAGGGTTTGGTTTAGAACTGGAAGAAGCATCTTGTAGATTTCGTGAGTCATCCTCGACGCCGGTGGACCTGACCCTAAGCCTTTTAAGAAAGACGTTGAGCTTATGAGCAGATTCATGCCGAGCTCAAGTTCGGGAACCACCGAGAAGAAACCGGTGTACGAATCAATGACTCCACCTTTACCACGAACAAGATAATGCTCAAGTTGCTCCATCTCCCAGGGGGCTCCCCACACGGTGATACCATCAGGAGCAATATTCCCAGGGGACATCATTTCCCAGAGGGTCGACGGCCGGAAGAGATTTTGTTTGGAAGGTTGCGTAAACATTTTACCCAACTTCGTCAGGTCCTCGAGTGTTGAATACATCTGCCCTGCAGGTGCCACCCAGTAGGTAATCATGAAAGGCATTCTTGAACCGTTGTTAGTGTACGGAAAAGCCATGTTCTGTTGCACGTCCTTCGTGATTTCAAACCCGGTGTTGGTCATGTTCAAGGGCTTCAAGATCCTCTCAAGTACCCAGCTCTCAAAAGTTTGATTCTGCAGTAAGTTCTCTGTTAGCAGTCTGCCCAGTAAAGCGTAACCAAGGTTACTGTAGGACGGCATTGTCCCTGGAGCCATCACCAAGCTGCGATTCTTCAACTGCTGTAACTGATCCGTAGAGGTGACATTCTCGCAGATGTAAAAGCATGGTGCCTCTCCCGGTAGACCTGACATTTGACTTGCAATTTGCCTTATGGTCACATTTTCCTTAGTGTAGGGATTTTGAATGAAAAATTCAGGTGCATATTTACTTAGTGGATCATCCAGGGACTCAATTAAACCGTCTTCGTAGAACTTGTACACCATGAGAACCACGAAAACCTTGGTGATGCTGCCAATTCGATAAACGGTTTGGTCGTCCGGTTGATTTTCGCCCTTGTAACTCTTACGTCCATAATGACGATTCTGTAAAAGCGTGCGGTTTTGATAGAAGACGTTGATTGAAATGGCGGGAAGCTGTGCGTCCGGGTCGACAACAGATTCGATGTAATCACCTATATTCTTTAGCGCGTTGGACAATCGTTCAGGAATGGGGTCAGTAATAGTCGGAAGGCTTGCGAGTTGATGCGGACACTGCTGGCCGAATTGCTCTTGCGGGTTGATCCTCTTCGCCTCCTCTTTTGGGCCAGTTTTCCCATTGCAAAACGTATCTCTTTGTTCGTCATTCTTCAAGACCTGCCATATGAATAAACCTGTCATGGCGATAGCCACAACGCATGCTATCGCTGCAATGATTTTCCATTTCCTCGATGCTTGAGTGTATTTGAATTGCAGCGACTCCATTACGAGATTTTCAACACTGGCCATAGTGAAAGGAAGAGTACTCTTGTATTCTGCTTACTTGACAACAGTATTTGGCGCTACGACCTCTTGACGATGCCCTTTGTAGATCTAACTGTTCAGATCATGCTATGTTGTGGTTCGATACCGCGATAGCGTTGTCGTCAATGATGCGTTAATTAAGACTACCCAGGCGAATAAGTTCAAGGGCGTATTAGAATCGTGCGACAACAATGCAACAATAACACCTGTGTCTCAGTTGTCACGTTCTTAGATGGAAATTCGACAAATATGCATAACAAAGAAATGTCCACCGCAATCTCGTTTCTTAGACATTAAACGTTTAATTACTGAAAATGAACATGCTCATTTTAATCTAATGAGGACTTTTTTGTGTAATTTATCGTGGTTAAATCTCATCTGCAAGTGCATGCTTTTTGGTTCTTTTCATGCGTATGATATGAGGTCGTTCGGAACGGAGACCTCTTCAATCAACACGTTTTATACGCAGAGCATAATGACTTAGTACTTAGCAATCACTGTTTGTATGCATGTGTTTATTTTATATTTTATGCATAGAAAAAATTTGAATAAACATGTCAAGATATTGAAAATATTGCAGCTTTATTTTTTTGGTTTTTTGCATCCGTTCTGTTAATTTCACTGCAAGGAAACTTGAAGATAAAGTCACGGAAAGATATAGATAATTCTTTTAGGCAAATTTTTGATGCGTCAGGGAAAGTTAATGCCCAGTTTCTAGGAATGCTACATTTAGAATTAATTGAGCACGTTTCTGTTGCGAAATCACCTTACAAAACTAAGAGGCTTACTTCGAAATAAAAGATATGTTTCGAATCTTAATTTGGAATTGGGGCCATGAAAATATCTGGACTCTTAAAAACCCTTCCGCACAGAAAAAAAACGTGTAGAAATACTGTGCACGATCCAGCTTAACGGAGCCCGTAACTTTTAGTTTCGTCAAGTTTCTTTTCTTTTTCTTTTTTTTTTTTATGGCAGTTCCAATTCATCCTATTGCTCTTGCGAAATCGACTTTAAAAAAAATAAAAATAAGCGGATTACCTGCGAAAAAGGAAAAATTACGTTTGGAATGCTGTTAGTGGACTATAGAAAAATCTCGTCTCTTTTCTACTGATTTATTACGCATGCTTTTTACTCGATGTGGGAAGACCATTTACGAAAAGAAAAGATATCTATTTTCGCAATTAATCCAATACACAGGTTTCAAAATAATATTCAGACCACAAGGATATTAATACCAATATTTGACTAAAATTAAGGCAGTTTACGACATCCATTATGAAAATTATATAACGTTGACATCGCGCGTCAATATCAGTCTAATCATGCGATATGTTCATTAAAATTTACACTGGAGACCGAGTGGAACTCTCGACTTCGAGAGAGAATATTAAATGCCAAAGCAACGATAAACATGTGCCTTGATAGATAAGCAGAGCAGAAGATCACACGACCTTTTTTGACACGAATCGCTTCGGAGAATTAAATGCAAAGGACGCCCAAAATAAACTCTGCTTGCATATTGATCTGTATTTTGAACAGGCATTCGATTGTCTACTAGTTATAGTCAAAGGACGCGACAAGACGTCAGAGAACAATTACTATTGTCAGTTGGTTTGTCATGCGGCTTTTTTCAACTTTTTATTAATGGCAGATCACTAATGACCAGCAGTAATCACTAGAGCGAATCCCACTACCTATACCGAGCTCACTTTGTGGTGGATTAACTAAGCTCGTAGGAACAGTTTTAGAAAAAAAGCTGAAAGTTTCCAACGTAACGTGTTCTTAGGCAGCGTTCACATTACGCCCGGAGAAATCTGAAAATGCAGCTTTATTAAACGGTTAGGCGTTCCGTCCACACAAATCTGCAACCTCGTTCCCAGGGTCCTCTCTCTAGGTAGAGAGAGGACCCTGGGAACGAGGTTGACTAATTCGTCGCAAATATAAACACGTAAAACGAAAAAACGATGGCGTCACAATTATCACGTGATTTCTCTGTCCGAGGTCCCCAAACGCAAATTCACAATGACCAGTGATTCCTCCGGCGTGGCCTAAAAAATAAACCAAATTTGTATTCAGGATCGTGACAATGGGATCTCTCAACACTGACAGTTGTCGCCGATTTTTTATGAGTGTTACATTATTTACTATTAGTAGTTGCCTGGTTAGCAGTTATTTTGAATAATCGCCAAAGACCAAGAGCTATTTTGTATTCAAAATGAAAAAAGGATGTTTGTCTGGGAGCCACGAAGCATGACAAGTCAAGAGACCACTCTTTATCTACTGAACAATAATTGTTTAAAGTTCCTTCAGGCCATAAAGGAAAAAGAAAATATCTTCAGAAGTGACCGTTAGTAATACAAGTAGCAACTAAGTTTAAATTTTAGATAAGTAACTAAGTAACAATAACAATGACAAAAGCTGAGCACAAAAAATATTTGCATACAAAAGATGCAAACTAATAGAGGTAAAGCTTTTCGCTGCTTACATTATCGTTTAGGGTCGGTTTGAGTTCTTGAATTAGAAGAGTCTCCTTTATCTTGCAGTGGATATCAGAGCGACCTTTTGCTAATATTTCGAAAGGTCGCTCAAAAGGTCGCTCTGATATCCACTGCAAGATAAAGGAGACTCTTCTAATTCAAGAACTCAAACCGACCCTAAACGATAATGTAAGCAGCGAAAAGCTTTACCTCTATTAGTTTGCATCTTTTGTATGCAAATATTTTTTGTGCTCAGCTTTTGTCATTGTTATTGTTACTTAGTTACTTATCTAAAATTTAAACTTAGTTGCTACTTGTATTACTAACGGTCACTTCTGAAGATATTTGCTAATTATTATGGGTTATAGCTCTCGAACCTAAAAAAAAGAAAATATTCAGAATATTAGAAACACAAGTTTTGATTCCGGCGTGTAACAGATCAAACGAGAGGCCCACGTTACCTGGAAGAGATACAATGAACATCCACCATTTGGGGTAGGGGTAGGGGTCCCATTTTGAGAAGCAAAACATAAACAAAAAAGGTTGAGTATTGTTTCTTGTTAAGCTACGATGGTCAAAGTACTTGCCCTAGGGTTGTGAATATTATGGTAGAACTGAATAAAGGCAAATCACTGTGATTCCTACTTCGCGGCATCGCCAATTGCTAGTATTCATTAGTTACTGTGACGGTTTTCAATTAGGTTTCAATTCTGAAATTGCAGCATTTTTGGGAACATGCCTCAGAGGTTTAGGCAGCTATCACTTCGGCGCATGCCTACGTGCTTACGCAGCGCTGGTGTTGTGAGCGTTGTCTCTACCGCTATGCTTACGCGTGGTAGTGACGTAACAGCTTGCTGTATCAAAAGGAAAGGGGTTTTTCGTTTACTGGTTTTAATTAAGCTGATAAACGCACAACTAAGAAAGAGATTATGCGAGGCCTAGAGGTCATTGTATGTCTTATATACAGTCGAACCTGTATTAAGTCGAACCTGTATTAAGCGGCCCTGTATTAAGCGGTCAGTTGTCAAAGTCCCGAAAATTATTTTCCACATTTTCTTTTATTTTGACCTCTATTAAGCGGTCAGCTCTATTAAGCGGTCGCGGTCACCCTTTACAGCGAGCTGTTTCTATTGTCTTGACCTGTATTAAAGGACCCTAGTCAGCCTCCGCCATTTTCGATGACATCGAAATTATTGATATAGCATGATGAAGCCAATTCTTATTATTTTACTGCAAGCTGTGATCCTGAAGGTATGTTTAATTATCTTCAGAAGTTTCACAGTGATTTTTCTCCGTTTTGACAGGCTTCGATAAAATATAATAGTCAAATTCTCGCATGTAAACAAAAACAAAGGTGTGGCTGACTAGGGCCCTTTAAACGGTCACAAGATGTCAATTACTTGTTCATACAGTTTCAAAAATGTGACACTCAAGGGGCAACAACCGGTTTCCTTGTTTATTTTTTGCAAATCATTAAAACGCTGAAAATGAGTGCTTCCAATTGGAGGTCAAATGTCTTTTCAGCACTGACTTTATTTGAAATGTTTTTCTTGCAACCTGTATTAGGTGGTCATGTATTAAGCGGTTACTTAGCCATTCCCCGAGCGTAACCGCTTAATACAGGTACGACTGTAAAACCTCCTTATCATGACAAATACCCGAGGTACACATACAGTGCACATACATACAGACACAACTGAAAGCTGAAGCATATTTAAAATGTGTCTAGGAGCAACTGTTGACACTGCTGCTCTGTACGTACGTCGAACTGTTGTACTCTTAAAACGCTAGGCAGTTTCTTTCATGGTATTCGGTACGGTGTATGACATTTACAGACTGCAGATTAATTAAACTGCAGACTGTAGACGACAGTTAGGTTTAAATAGCGCCGCGGTTAGCCAGAAAATATTACACAGGTTAACCCGAATAGCGATCAGGTTAGCCTGTTTACGACTTGCTATCGATAATGAAATGGGAACGAGATATTAGTAAAATATACTGCAGGCGCTGCAGTCTGCATGCTGCAAATAGCATACACCGCATGGCATTTCATGAAATATTGTATATAAAAGTATATTGTTTCACACTCAACATGGTCCTTGAGAGTGATGACATCGATGAAAATTATTAGAAATTAATTAAAATTAAAAGGAGAGTTTACATCTGGGGGTGGGCTTGCAACAGGAATCTTTTCTTGGGTTACCTGAAGATGGGCCTACATAAGCAGCGCGAGCTTATAGCGAAATTTGAATTAGCCTAGGGTGGTTTGGGAAACAAAACTTCAGACAGGGGAAATCTTAAGGCGGGGGTACACATGAATTTAAGTGAAATTTTGGTAAGTTTAAAGAGAGGTTGAAAGGGAAAAAAAGGATTATAGAACACCACCAGACAGTTGCCCGACCGCACAATGGCACCCCAGGTTGTTGGGAAACTATTTGGAGTGTATCTACCAATTTTTAACTTCAAACTCTAATTTTAAAACAACACCAAATCTTCAACTGTTCAAAATTTCCTATTTCCATAAATTTTACTAATCCTTTGAGAAAAACTATTTATCTCCAAATATACCTAAAAATCACCAAAAAAATTACAAAACGACCCAAAACATAGATATGTGTAAGGTAGTATCGAAAACGAAGACCCCGAAAACGAAGACCTGAGACCTACGAAAACGAAGACCTACGAAAACGCAGACCCCCTACGAAAACGAAGCCCTACGAAAACGAAGACCCTTTTATTTTTTGTAGGAAACTGAATAATTTTATAGGAAACGAATTACGAAAACGAAGACCTACGAAAACGAAGACCCCTACGAAAACGAAGACCTACGAAAACGCAGACCTCCTAAGAAAATGAAGAACTCTTTATTTTTTGTAGGAAACGAAATAATTTCAATATAACTCTTCTCGGCCAGAACTGATGAATAACAGCGGTTCATCTAAAAATAGACATTAAGAAGGATTCGAGATCTAGGTCTATCATCATCTGGAATATTAATAAAATACTAACACAAATGTAATGGTTCATCTTCGTAACGAGTTCAATCGAAATAAAGAAACTGAAACTATTTTAAATAAATAATAAAGCAATTATTGAATTTAGATATGAAGAATTCTACAGATCTCGGAGGATGTTATCTACCTCGGCCATCGGCTTCGGTGAATAACAGCTAGCTTGATCTGCAGAATTCTTCTTTTCCTACTCATCCTTATTTAATAATTGCTAATAATGGAATTATTTCGACATTTGTAAAGTTTTCTTTCATGTCGATGTCTGTTATGCGTCAAATTTGAAAGGCGCGGCAGCATTTCCTGGTTTCAAGTCACGATGGCTGATATCATTTTCATGAAGATACTTGACACCAAGGTACCCTGCTGGTCGCAGAGTTTTTTTCAATTTTTCTCCGTATGAGATGAGAGAACCATAGTCGAGAGCGGCGAACGTGAGTCGCGGAGAAAAATCAAGAAAAACCTCTGGGACCAGGGTAACACCAAGGATTTGTGCAAAACCCTTTCATTCGGACTATGTAATGAGTGGATAGGTCGGATTTTGGCTTCTTTGAGAAACAAACGCTTCTCGTATGTGTTTTGCCGAAGCAACTTTTTGATAACGACGACTTCCTCAACGACTTTTGGTAGTGAAAACGCCTGGGGGTGGGGGGGGGGGGGGGGGGAGAGGTACTTAACAAAGTTTAATACGGGGAGGCTCCGCCCCGAGGTCTAACCCCTTACCCTTTCATATACCATTTTCGCGGAAAAGGTACCCCTTTTATATATCTTTTATTGAAGAAAGGTACCCCTTTCACATACCTACTTTGGAAAGTCTTGTTCTCATTTTCATGTAGTGCTAAATAAAATAAATTGATACAGCCATAAGCGACGTCTATTCGAAATATTATAATTAAAGGCCCTTGTAAATACCTAAATGACCGATTCCCTTACCCTTTTATATACCTAAAATTGTGAAATCCCTACCCTTTCATATACATGAAGCCTGAAAAAGGTACCCCTTTCGGGCGGAGCCTCCCCGTATAGGCCATTATAGGGAGTACCCCCCTCCCCCCGGTGAAAACGGCTCCGAAGCTGCCTGTTTCGATGTCTTCCTTGTCGCAGAGCCACTTCCATCGAAATTCTGGTAATTCAGAGTTACTCAATTCCCTGGAGGGTTGCCTTCTCAAGAAAAGAGGGAGCTTTTTGGCCAAATATAGAGAAGGAGGGTGTGATCGGAGGTTAAAACGACATTAAAGAAAGCATCGAAATAATTTCATTATCAGTAGGCTTGGTTTTTTTCCACATGAACCGCTGTTATTCATCAGCTCTGGCCGAGAAGAGTTATATTGAAATTACTTCGTTTCCTACAAAATTATTCAGTTTCCTACAAAAAATAAAAGGATCTTCGTTTTCGTAGGGGGTCTTCGTTTTCGTAGGGGGTCTGCGTTTTCGCAGGTCTTCGTTTTCGTAGGGGGTCTTCGTTTTCGTAGGTCTTAGGTCTTCGGGTCTTCGTTTTCGGGGTCTTCGTTTTCGATACTACCTATGTGAAATGAGCATAGAGATTCTTGATTGCTTGAAACGTAAACGAGATCAGTTTGCATTTAAAACATAATACCCAGCCAAAATACGGCTTTCAGGTGGATCCCCGCCCTTAACGACGATACACTTACACATTTGAAGGTCGAAGTCTTCGAGTATAACATGCATAATGATTTCTTACGGCGGAAAAGAAATAATTGCCTAGGTAGACAATTTTTAGGTCGCATTCTAATGAAATTCTTGGCGCTCGCATTTCAGTACAAATGGAAAAAAAGTCGTTCGTCTTCGTTAAAAATAGCTTGATTTGAGATCCTCAAGCGATGTCAACTCAAAGAAACACTCACTTTGCAGCTGCTTTGAGTGAACAATGATACAAAGGGAAAGCATTAGTTTTTTTAGTTTTGACGAAATGTTATATATAAAAGAATATTGTTTCACACTCCACAGGTTCCTCGAGAGTGATGACATCGATGAAAATTATTAGGAATTAATTAAAATTAAGAAGAGAGCTTATTTCCATGGGGTGAGGATTGTAACAGGAATCGTTTTTTTTGGGGTTTCATGAAGATGGGCCTATTTTAGCGGCGCGAGCTTATTGCGAAATTTGATTAGCCTAGGGTAGTTAGATAAACAAAACATCAGACAGGGGAAATCTTAACGACGATTCACTTATACATTTGAAGGTCCAAGTCTTCGAGTATAACATGCATAATTATTTTTACGGCGAAAAAGAGAAGACTGCTCATTATGTGGACAATCATAGGTCGCATTCTAATAGAATTCTTGGCGCTCACATTTCAATACGAATTGGAAAAAAGAGTCGCTTATCTTCGTTAAAAATAGCTTGATTGGAGACCCTCAAGGGATGTTAATTCAGAGATACACTCGCATTGCAGCTGCTTTGAGTGAACAGTGATGCGAAGGGAAAGCAGTAGTTTTTTTTTAGTTTTGACGAAATGTTACATATAAAAGTATTTCACACTCAAATTGGTCCTTGAGAGTGATGACATCGATGAAAATTATTAGGAATTAATTAAAATGAAGAGGAGAGCTTGTATCCCTGGGATGGGGCTTGTAACAGGAATCGCTTTTTAGGTTACATGAAGATGGGCCTACATAAGCGGTGCGATTAGAATTAGCGTGGGGTAGTTAGATAAACAAAACTTCAGACAGGGAATATCTTAACGACGATTCACGTACACATTTGAAGGTTCAAGTCTTCGAGTACAACATGTATAATTAGTATATACACACTCAGTGATCTTGGTGTTTTAAGCAATCTGACTGGTTCGCTATCTCTGGCTAATGAACATTAGTAAATTCTCAGCTCCGACTATTGCATTTCTAGCTTTTTGATTGGCTAAAAAAATCCGACTATGAGCCAATAGTCGGAGTTTTACGTCATATGGAAAATAGTGCGCTAAGTTTAAAATTTTTCGCTTTGTAAAATTGTGGGAATAAAAATCGGCGGCAAAACCCGGTTTGAGAATTTACTAAAACAATTATTCCATTCGCCCTTGTTGGATATGAAGTGATTATAACCATCTCGCGCTACGCGCTCGTTGGTTATTTTATCACTTCATATCCAACGCGGGCTCATGGAATAATTGTTATTTATTCACCCCCTACCGAGTGAATAATGCGAAAGCCAAACAAAAACAAAATGGCGGGTGTAAACTCGCGTTTGGCCAACTGGAAAACATGGACTGGACTCTGGACTGGACTCTGGACTGGACTCTGAACTGGACTTTGGACTGGACTTTGGACTGGACTTTGGACTGGACTTTATTATACGAAGTTAACATTTAACTAATAATATTACGGCTAACCATTTCTATTTAATTATTAACCTGCGGGCTAATTTTTCAACACTGTCGACACGTTTTGAGGAACATAGACGAAAAATCTAACAATGCTGCCCAGTAACTTAAAATCAAATCAAGTTACGTTACGTGACGTTTGGCCAACTGGAAAACATGGACTGGACTCTGGACTGGATTCTGGACTGGACTCTGGACTGGACTCTGAACTGGACTTTGGACTGGACTTTATTATTTACGAAGTTAACATTTAACTAATGATATTACGGCTAACCATTTCTATTTAATTATTAACCTGCGGGCAAATTTTTCAACACTGTCGACACGTTTTGAGGAACATAGACGAAAAATCTAACAATGCTGCCCAGTAACTTAAAATCAAATCAAGTTACGTTACGTGACGACGATCTTAAGCGTGCGCTGTCTAAAGAATGGTAGGAATGCAGTCCAATTCAATATATTCGATATGTTAAGCGGGATCGCTTTGCACACTATTACTACAATTGAACCAGATAGGACTATGAAACTAAGCACTTCAGTTGTTTACAGCGGAACGTACAGGCCACTTGTACGCTCAGCTATGATTTCGTGAATGCTATGAAAGTTTGAAGTCATCACGTTACAATGTAATGATGTCGCCACACGATCATATCTCCTGCGTACATGCGTGTGCTATTTTAGGAATGTAGTCCGATTGAATGAAAAGAATATTTAAAAAAATGTATGCAGCTGAGAAGAAAAAATACATTTGCTTTTATCTTTAACTTAAATTCGTAATATAGAATACGAAAAAAGGGGCAAATACATTTCGCGAATTCGAATAATGAGATTTAAAAACAGACATCCGTACCTCAAATCAGTGTATAAAATTAAAGAAAGGGATAGGCTTTTCTTGCGGTCGCGTACCTCTGATGTCACGCTTCAATATTTGTAGGATATTACACGGTGGCGAGAAGATATTATGAATGTTGTGTTCCAATGGCACGAACAATGTCTCACGAGTGAGCGTAACCTCTATATAATAAAACGTAATACAAGCTGAACAACAAAAACAGGAAAAACTATAAAATTCTTGGTCGTGTATCAAGTTATGTGGTTTCGTATCACTACAGTTACTTCAAACCACTACACTATCCGAAAGGAGCTGTGGTCCTGCACGCTGCAATTTAAATTCTAGGTGTAAACCAAGACTCGCGCTCTTGGAAGAACACGTCCACATTGTCAGATCTATCACTCTATTTTCTCTTTATTTGTAATGGAAGAAAGGTTTTCTTGTTTACTTTACTTTTACCTCGTATAACGGACCTCTCCTATAGTCAAAATTTTTACCACGTTGCAGTCCTTATCACACAAAAGTTAATTTCACACGAAACCACGTTAATGTAACTGTACCGATAACGCTAAAAAGGTTGATGACAGTACGTTTTTTCGGTATGTGCACTGTTGGCTTGTTGTCCAGTACCGATGGTAATTTGTGAACGACGATAACTGCCAAAATATACGAAAAAGGAAAGATAGTGACTAAGCTACTCTATATTCTTGTGCAGTTAATTTGTGCCCTGTGTGGAATGAGAATAAAGTAGGGAACGAAAAAGTATGATTGTTTAACTCGTACAAAGGCTATTCATTCCGATAAATTTAGAAGTGTCAAACATTTCCGAAACGAAAAAATATTTCTGATAAGATATCTCGAAGCAAGAGAATTTTAAGGCATTGTGGCTTCCTCCCTGAAGCATACTCATCTGTGCATCGTATTTGGCCAGTGTCCGGCTTGAAGGCACATATCGGATCGCCCTTCTATTTGTTAAATCTTAGTTTATACGAGTTCGCGCGATTCATTTTTCTTCGGTATATTTTTGTGACATGGAAAAAAGTTCTAAGCCAAGTACCAGTTACGCTGAAGTTGTAAGCGGAATGGAGTCGAACTCTGATCATGACGACAAAACGTGTCGACAGTGTTGAAAAATTTTCCCGCTGGTTAATATTTAAATAGAAATGGTTAGCCGTAATATTATTAGTTAAATTTTAACTTCGTATAATAAAGTCCAGTCCAAAGTCCAGTCCAGAGTCCAGTCCAGAGTCCAGTCCAGGGTCCAGTCCAGAGTCCAGTCCAGAGTCCAGTCCATATTTTCCAGTTGGCCCTCGCGTTTCGCCAGTGTTTTGAGAGGTCAATTAAATCGATTTTTAATGGTTTCCTTCTGAAAATGTTGTTGAGATCACTTCCTGTGTATATACTAAAACAATTATTCTTCTCAATCTCGGTGAATAGTGGCAGAATATTTACCTCGATTTCAAAGAATAATTGTTAATTATTTCTTACGGCGGAAAAGAAATAATTGCTTAGGTAGGCAATTTTAGGTCGCATTCTAATGGAATTCTTGGCGCTCGCATTTCAATACAAATGGAAAGAAATAGTCCCTTATCTTCGTTAAAAAATCGAGATCCTCAGGGGATGTTAACTCAAAGAAACACTCACTTTGCAGCTGTTTTGAGTGAACAGTGATGCAAAGGAAAGCAGTAGTTTTCGAAGTGAATGGATGTTGATTTGCAGATCACAAAGCATGGAATCGTGCCTTGTTCTTAGACAAAACATTTTCCTTACTCCCTTTTGTCTCGGATCCTTTAAGATAAATATTGACCTG
>JAHPZR010026958.1:35000-41895 GCA_019787425.1 Platygyra sinensis
AATAAGGTGAGCTCCCATAATTAAATTTTAATTTTGCAACCGTTTCGGGCATCTGTCTTGAATTATCAATAATTTAAAAGCTACCTTAAATCGTCAACATGAAAGGAAATGGCAAAGTGTCATGAAGGAAAACGATAGGAATTTCCGCGCTTGACTTCCAAACTTCTTCGAAAATCAATTAGTCAAATAAATCGGGTGGCCTTTACAATTGCGATATTCAACTTGTGTGATACCAGTTGTTCGTCATATGCGAAGCGTGACATCTGTTAAATGCTGACGGCAACATTATCCTCGTTCTCGGACGACAGGTGCCATAGTCATCATTTACAGTTCAATGCAAACGTTATTTGCATCTAACATGGAGTTCGAAGAGTTCGCGATCCGCCCTACCCATCTTCCACGAAACAGCAGGCGGCCGGCACCTCGCCAATGGATAATCTTGACTGTGATAAGTTCAGTTCTCGCTGTAGCAATGACGATACTGTTCACTTGGCACGTTGTAACGTACACTGAACGAAGTTGCAGCTTTGAAAAACCCAACGCGACTGCACATGAAAAAACAATACATCACAAGGCGGTGTCTCTAGATATTGCATGCCCTGAATTTCCAACAGTAGTATCCTTATCACGCCATCTACCAAGCGAAATACAACACATTCTGGACAAACTTGATTCTTATTTAAGCTCAATCATCGATGAAAACACATCTCTACCCGCTATTTCAGCAAACGTTTTTCATCATAATTCCGTGATATGGAGCGGCCATTACGGAAGTAAAATCTTCAACAACTCAGAGGCGAGACCTGACGGCGACACAGTGTACCGTATAGGAAGCATCACCAAGATATTTTCAGTCCTTTTGATCTATAAGTTGTTCGAGTCTGGTGTGATCGATTCAGTCGATGATCCTTTAAGCAAGTACGCGCCAAACTTCGATGTCAAAAATTCTTTTACAGACGATAAAATTACACTGAGGCAAATTGCCAGCCAGATGTCAGGGCTTCCGCGTGAGGCTCCGTGTGTATACCACTGCACACAGACCAATTCCACAGAGCAGCTGAAGTTACTTAGAAATAGATATCTTGTAATAGAGCCTTGGACAACGCCGTCTTACAGCAATCTCGGCTACGCTCTGCTAGGAAGGCTGTTAACTGAAAATCTGCTGAATAAAACTTTTGAATGTTGGGTGAAGGAAGAAATTCTCGATCCCTTAGAAATGTTTAGCACTGGCTTCGAAATCAGTGACGATGTAGAAAAGAACATAGCCTTTCCATACCTAGGAAATGGCCAAGAGAAAGTTTCAAAGACACCTTTTTCGAGATTGGGCTGGCTAGCTCCCGCTGGCGAGATGTATTCCACGGTAAACGACTTGACCAAACTGGGTATGTTGTTCACTCGACCATGGACACAGAGGATTCTCGAGGTCTCGTCTATACGTGAAATGTTACTTCCGGCCGACATCTCACCCGACGGGCGAACAGTTTGGGGATCCCCGTTCGAGATGCTGTACTCCGGGGGGTTCGTTGTGCGCGGCAAACGTGGAAACATTGACACATACGAATCTTTCTTTTCTTTTGAACCGAGACTACAACTGGGAATAAACGTGTTAATCAGCGCCAGGGATTTTATGAAACCCCAGGGTTTAACAGCCATGGCCATTGCTGCTAAAGCCCACGATCTTTTGTTACCAGCCATAAACAACACCCTGTTTGCCATGCAGATTGCTGCGTCTTTTCCTATTGACCCAAGCCCATTTATTGGGTATTTCGTTCTCTTGCACATTCTACCGAAAACACTGGAAACATTCCAGGCCATAGCGGAAATCAGCGTATTTAAAAATTTCCTCCGTCTCCAGTATGTGCAACCCTTTTCATTCTTTATCAGAATCAGACATATTGGGTTCCCCTTGACGTTTCAAGCTTCTTATCATCACGAAGGCATTTCATGCTGGGATAAGAGAAGCGGGATATTAACAGATATGCACTTTGATGCTCCGAGTCAAAACGGGCTTTCACACAATTTCATCGCTCCTGGCTGGCGAATCGTTGGCAAACGCGTAAAATTCGACCCCAGTTACCAACCTCGTGTTCTTGAAACTAAAAAGGAACTTATCAACTCGTTCTTCCGACAACCCCACTTTCGCCAGCCATTTTAATCCCACCCCATTTTGTGACGCAGTATTTGATAGCAGTCTTCGCAATGAGTAAGTGTATAGGTGACGCCTCCAAAGAGTCTGGAAAGAGTCTTTGTGGAGTGGGCTTGGTAAGGACTTCTTTCATCTTTCACATGGAGTTGCGGGTTCGTGAGGCACACAAACTTCGCTCAAAGACAGCTTTTGCATGGAAATGTAGCCCACTTCCAACCACAATTTTTGAAAAGAACACAGTATAGACGTCAGTAGATTGCTTCCCATTTTAGGTCAGAGTGCATTAAGCTGAATACACGAAAAGATTCGAGAACAAAGAAGGTAATAGTGGTACACAACCGTTAAGAAGGCAAACAAACAAATCAAGACAAACACACGGACAAGACACGATATTGCATTGCATTTTAGGTCAAACTACCATTTAGTTGAATATACGAATAGATTCCAAAACAAAGATGATGGACAAGCCGTCAAGAAGCCAAACAAATGATCAATCAATCAAACAAACCCAGACGAACGCACGGACAATATATTGTCATCGGAAATTATATTTATTTCCTTAATATTGTTTCATTGTGCTGGGATAACGTTCTCGTCATTAAGGTGGCAAGACCACCTCGTAAGTGTCAGTTAATTTCTGTGATGAAGTGATATTTTCAAATACATTCAAGAAGAAACTGTTGTCATCTGAAGACGCTGATATCAGCAGCTTGTTCTTGTTGTTTTGCTCCAAACAGAGAACAAAACAATTCATTCCTGTCAAAGGTGAAGAGAGAAACAAACTTGTTCAAATGATTAGAACAACAGAAGCCAGTGGGTATGATGTATATAAAAGTCAATGTATGCAGTTTTATATTAATTATAATCAAATCAATGTGCCGCCCTGATTGGTCAATCAGCTATGGTTTATCGTGCCGATAAACTCATGGAAAAATCGCGCGTCTTCTGAATTATTATATAAAAGCAATAAGTTTCTATGGTTTGTAAACTCTGGCTTGTGATTTACGAATTCTTCTCATGTTCTACCAACATCCCGCATGGTTTATCAGCCCACTATATACTATATTAACTTGTGGTCTATTGCTTAAGGTAGCCGAACACAGTTTTCGCGCGAGCTTTTGCTGATGCAATTCAGCATGTGCACAAGGATTTCAAAAACAAACAAGTCAATAGAGCGATCATTTTATTTACTCAACACTCGCACTATCTGTGTTATTTTTCTCCATAATTAAAAGCAGTGTATTGACGGCTTTAGTCTTTCATTACAAAAATATTTTAGGAAAGGTAGCGATGCAAAGAACCCAGCAATTTTCAGCTTTTGTTTGTTACCAAAGGAACCCAGTTAAATGCAGCGCATGCGTAGTAAGTCGAAAAATTGCGATTGAGTGAAAAATTGACTTTCGGAGATACTCCTATTTCTCGAGAACCACTCATTAGAATTTCACGAAATTTAGAGCGAAAATGCTTTAGGAAATAAGTAACTGGAGGATTCAAAAAAATTAAAATTTAACAAAGGAAATTCAAGATATGCCAGTGAACCTTCAACGAGGGATAATTAAAGATCTGTTTGTTAAATTATTATTAAAATAGCGCTAACATGTGAGTATCGTTACAAGCTTGTTGCATGCAAATTATAAAGAAAATCTAATGACTAGATTTTCTGCAAATAAACAAAACCGATTTTAAACGCCTGTTTATAATGAATAATGTTGCCATAGCAACGGCACATACGACAGTTTAATTATCAAAAAGTTGAAGTTTGTGTTGTTAACTTGCTTGCTGCCATTTTTGACGACCAAAGGATCAAGGGTTTTAGAAGCAAAGGTAAATGAAACAGAGGTATCAAAAACTGTGTTCAGCTACCTTAAGTAGAGCAGCAGTTGTAAAGCGCAAATTACAAAACGTGTGCAAGAAAATGTAAGGGAAAATAAAGCAAAAACGGTTAAAATTTAACAAATTTCTTATGGATACTCGTTCTCTATGTGTAAGTAAAACACTCGATACAAACCTCGAGGAGTCCGCCATGGTACCTCTCTCGATTGGTGCCATGAAGCTGACAAGCTTTCCATGAACATCATACCTATCAAGGAGCATGTACAAGGTGAATTTCCATATCGACAAAATCTCTCATTCCAGAAATCTTTCATACCGTCCCGTAACAAAACTACAAAGCACAATTTTGAAAATGTACCTCTTAAGTTAAATATTGGAAGGCGCAGTGACGAGTTAAAGAGGTGCGCTGATGTCCTGGTATTATCATCTTGCGCAAGACAAATTACTTTGACAGGGGATTTCATTACTACCAAGGAGTAGAAATGAAGCCCGTGGAAATTGCAAGGAAAACTACCGGGAAATCAGCAAGCAGCAATGAGTCTTTTTTTGTAGTTGCTGTGATCCCTTGACAATAAATACATGCATCACTGTTCATGTAACCATTATTCGGGTTAACTTACCGAATTTTTCGGCCTTTGCTAGCCTTCGTGTCGACTTTTCGTTTCACTTTTCGTCTAAGTTTTTGAAGTTCAAGCCATTGCCTAAAACGGGAGAGCATTATAATTATCAAAAACGTTTACGGTTCGAAACAGAGAATTATTTCGACCTATCCTGCTTTGGATACAATCAGTTTTTAATAAGAGTAGCAATCAGAGCAGTAATCTTTAGCGCTTTTTAAAATTTTATTTAATAAATAGGCTTTTGTAACCACATTCTTTTTTATCTTCAGATAGCACGTAGGTGTTTTGAACAAGCTTCTAGCTCATGAATGTTGCGTGACTGTCTAAATAAAAGATTGTTGTATTGATTGATTGATTGATTGGTTGATTGATTGACTGATTGACTGATTGACTGATTGACTGATTGACTGATTGACTGATTGACTGATTGACTGATTGACTGATTGACTGGTTGATTGATTGATTGCTGATTGATTGATTGGTCGGTTGGTTGATTGATTGATTGATTGATTGCTGTAATTCTGATAACACGTCTGTTTTCATCATCTATTTTCCAGACAAAACGTTTTGACAAGTTACTTATCAAAATAACATCGTCGAAAAGTCTCGTCTTCAAAAAAGGCAGATCTGTCTAAGCTTAGCCAAATTTTATATTTCTAGGATGAGTATTAATATAAGAATGTTACGTAACCATTGATATGTTGAAAAATGTACCAAAAATCCTATCCAGTTCCAATGCAAGCACATGTAGAGGTTATTTTTACCTTCCCATGTCAATTGGGTTACCAGTGTTCCCACTTGTGCGCTGCTCTATAAACTCACGTAGAAGCTATGAAAAGCAACAAAAAAAGTAGACTAAAATTAACTTTAATTTGTAATCTTGGCATGTGCTTCATACATTGGTACATGTACACAAAATATGTTTGAATTACGTTGTTGGTAATCTAGAGTTAAGAGTTTTAGAGAGTTGTTTTAGAGTTTAATATTTTTGCACTATTTACATATAATCCGTGTCAATCTTCTCCATCCTTAACCATCCTGGTTCCTTTATGGTTTATTATTATCTCTTTAGTGTTTTCTTATCTCTCTTAAGTATTATTTTCAGGTTTCCTTCAATTTGAAAGTAATTTTGTCCATGGTCAAAGTAACTCAAAATATTGTGACGTAGCCCCTTTAATTACAAAAACCTGGCTGACCAGTTGGGTATATTTGTGTTTACAAAACGCAGTCAAGGAGTTGAAGAACTCACTACAACCTGATGTCTGAGGCCAAGAGAAGATGAAGGTTAATAGAGTTAATCCCTCATGCAGGCCTTATTAAATCTCTCTCAAGTTATGTTTTACATCATGGTATCCGAATCTCCCGCGGATAACATTACCACGCGCGTCGAGTACGTGTTTGCTTGGAGGCTGAAATGCATATCAACGTGCTCGAGCTGACTATGCGCGTTAAAGGAATGACGTGATAGGACTACACGCAGAACCGCCCACATTTCTGAAGTCAGGGCTCAGTGTATTTGAGAGACCAAAAGTCTACTCATCATTCTTTCTTGTTGTATTTCTAGAGTGGAAGAATGGAAGAACAGAACCTGGGACCTCCACTGAGATTACAAGAGTGTCTATCTTACTACATGTTTATTTACGGCAAACCACCCTGATGCTCAGTAGAAAAAGATCAATCTAATCTCAGTGAAGTCAAGATAGACTAATATGTACGAAAACGGTTCAAACTACAGACAACTGAGAGATTATGAATAACGAGACTGATATTAGCATTGAGGCTTAATATTTTGAAATATGACAGTTGTTGTACATGACTATGTAGAGGTATTAATAATACATATTGTATGGATTAACTGTTTATTACCTGGTGATAAAAGTCATCGTCGTCAAATATCTCTGAGTCATAGTCTTTTAAATGCAGATCAGACTGTTCCTGTGGGGAAAAAAATATTATTTATAGTTCAATTGGTCACTACAAAAACTTAATAATAATTATAATAATTATTAAGATAAATTATTGCTAAGTGATTTTTGCTTGTAATGAGTAATTTTGCTTTTTATCACACAGTACATGTACCAAACTGTAAAGTTTGACATACAGTAATGCGAGTTGAAAAGAAGTAAAATCTATGATAAATCATGATTGGCATTTTCACATCAAGTCATTGATGGGTTCATTCCTGGAAAGCACTTAACAGGACGGTTGTTCAAGGAGGCAGCATGGCTGAGGGCTCCGCATGGCCTAGTGGTCAGCCTGTTGGACTCACAATAAGGTGGTCCTGGGTTCAAGTCCC
>JAHPZR010026959.1:0-7500 GCA_019787425.1 Platygyra sinensis
CATAGGGCCATAGGAGACTTCACGGTCTTGACTGTAATTATGTACCCTATTGAAATAAAGAGTCATTCATTCAAAAATATTGCTCTGACAGCAAATTAACTTCGCCTGTCTTGCAATTCTACTTTCAGAACTTGTACGGGAGACTAGGCAGGAAGCCTGATGAAGACATGATACGATTATATGAAAAATATAGTCTTGGAAATAAAATATTCAGAGATTTGAATCACAGCCAGATGTTTAAAGTAACTGTAACGAGGTATGGTGCATGCCTGCACTTGCTTTAGTATAATCAGTGTTTTTAAACTCATGGAAACGCGAAGCGTAGAAACGAGTTTCTTGTGGGGACTGCGATATGCAAATGTGTCACTCACTCACTCACTCACTCACTCACTCACTCACTCACTCACTCACTCACTCACTCACTCAAGGTAAATTTTAAAACTCTTTAATGCCCTGGTTAAACCCTTGTTACTTTACGCATGCGAAATTTGGGGACCGGAACTACTTTCATACAAAACACCTTTTGATAAAAGTACAACTGAACAAGTTCATATAAAGTTTTGTAAACAGTCATTAAACGTTCCATGGTATACAGAAAATATTGCCTGCAGAGCAAAACTTGGGCGGTACACTTCAAGCATCGACATAAAAGCATAAATCCGCAGCTACTGGCAAAGATTGAAGCATTCCACTAAGAACGTGTTGTTGCGAGAAGCATTTCAATATGCAACAAAAAATACACCTTTCTTCAACATTCAACAGAATGAAGAAATCAATAAAAAAGTAGTAAAGTAAAAGAACCAGTAACCCAGCAACACATCAAGAATGCACGATTAGTTATAAAGAAAACCCTCAGGGATCAATATCTACAGAACTGGCTTGAAACCCATGCAGAATAGGTCACCAACAAATTGGAGAGAAAAATTTACACACAGAGAAATCAAAAATAATTATCAATTTGAAAACTACTTGACATTAATTACAAAGCCATATCACAGAATTAGCCTAACAAGGCTTAGATTAGGATGTCATGCACTACGAATACAAACTGGTAAATATGATAATAGAGGAGCATTAATCCCAGTAGAAGAACGCACATGTATAGTATGCAAAGAAGATTGCATAGAACATGAACAGCATTCCTTGATGTATTGTCAGGGGTATACCACATTAAGACGTGAGCTGCACTCACATATTTCAAACGTTGACACTCATTACAACAGATTAAGTGATAACAAGAAGACAAGGTATTTACTTAGAGCTGAAACAAATACATCTAAAATAATAGGAAAATATATCCACTTAATGTTTAAAAAAAGGAAAGAGATTCTTGATTCACAACTGTAGTAAACGCTATAAATTTTCTTATTAATTGTATGCGGCCGATGGTAAACATCATTTTGCATTTTATTAGTTAATGTTCAAACCTTTGTTGTATTTAGACCAATACCTCCCTTTGAAGAGTAAGGCGCAATAAAGAGTACTATTACTATTACTATTACTATTACTATTACTATTGCTATTGCTATTGCTATTGCTATTGCTATTGCTATTGCTATTACTATTACTATTACTATTACTATTACTATTACTATTACTATGGCTATGGCTATGGCTATGGCTATGGCTATGGCTATGGCTATGGCCACATGGCCAGAAATTGCGGACATTTGAGCCCGCGCATAAGCAGCGAGCGGGCCAATTAATTACTTTACGCTAATGACACATGGCGTCTTCGAGAAAATCCCCCGTGGTTCACTAAAACAACTTCATTCGTTTTCCCCTGACGTTTTATACGTCACTCCCATCCGCAATAGAAATAGGGAAAGATTTGTCGATGTGGAGAGGATTATTACCAGGCGAAAATATGGACTGAAGGGCTATGATTACTTCAGTTGAGAAGGAGAGGAAACATACAGAATACTTCAATTCAGTAACTACTTGTTGTCTCGGGGAATTAAAGAATACTCAAAAGACTTACCGAGCCACATTTTCACCGGGTAATAATTCTCTCCACATCACAAAATCTTCCCATATTACTTGAGCGGTACAAAACGAGTGTCGTACAAAACGACAAACGAAAAACGAACGTCACGTTTGTCACGCCATGTGGTCATACATGAACTTGTAATTTTAGCGCTGACTGAAAGGACAGTGGTCATCTGTCTCCCCAGCCTTCAACAGAGATAGAAGGCTTGGTTTCTTAGCTTTCTTTTGATACCAAACATTGCCTGATTTCATACGTTGGGGGCCTGGGTACGAGGCCGTCTATCATGGGATTAACAACGCAAAACCCATATATTCAGAAAGAGCACACCGAGCTTTACAAAATCTTTAAGTTTCGTGTTAATTGGGCCAATATTGAACAAGATACGGCCATTCAAAAACTTCAAAATTTGCAAAGAAATGTATGGATTTCTGGACAAGTGTCCGGCAATCCATACATTTGTAACTAAATTTTGAAGTTTTTGAACGGCTGTATCTTGTTTGATATTGGCCCAATTAACACGAAACTTGAGGATTTTGTAAAGGTCGGTGTGCTCTTTTAGAATATATGGGTCTTGTGTTGTTAATCCCATAATAGACGGACTCATACCCAGACCCTCACGGTATGAAATCCGCCAATGCCGGAATTTGCTGAAAAAATGCCAGTTTTTGCCCAAGAATACGACGTGTGGTTCTCGGATCAACACAGATGAGACGCTCGCGTGATATTTGATATCTTTGCTTTCGGTAGACCTGGTTTGTGCTTCTCTGAACTGTTTTTGAAGGCAATTAGCAGGGCGAAGAAATCAGCAGCGAAGGTGAAAATTGGTCAAATAGTGCACCATACGTTACTTTTCTTCAAGCGATCGTGGCACTTAGGATATCCCGCTTACGTAATCTGCTGTGGCGGATCAAAATCTGTTTGGGATGCATTCAAGCCTCCGTAATATAGAGCATTGTATGAGCCAATCTTCGAAAACAAACATCGATGAAAAGCAGGGCCAGTAATATTTGCTGATGAAAAGCAACTAATTAGAATAGCAGAGGAAACTTTCAAGAACTCAACCGGTTCGCGGCACTTCTTCCCGGTAAGCCAGAACTTGCTCTGTTTTATTTTGTTTTATTTCTGCCATACATTTCCTTTGAGCGTTTGGCGGCCATATTTCTAAGAAACCCAGCGCGTGCGCCGTTGCGATGACCGCGATTTCTGGCCATGATGGCTATGGCTATGGCTATGGCTATGGCTATGGCTGTGGCTATGGCTATGGCCATGGCTGTGGCTATGGCTATGACTATGGCTATGGCTATGGCCATGGCTGTGGCTATGGCTATGGCTATGGCTATGGCTATGGCTATGGCTATGGCTGTGGCTATGGCTATGGCCATGGCTGTGGCTATGGCTTTGACTATGACTATGACTATGACTATGACTATGACTATTACTCACTCACTCACTCACTCACTCACTCACTCACTCACTCACTGGGGGTGGCTTGCGAATACAAACTGGGAAATACGAAAATAGAGGTGCCCTAATCACAGTAGAAGGAAGAACGTGTTTAGTCTGCAATAGAGGCTATATAGAGGACGAGCAGCACTTCTTGATGTGTTGCCCAGGGTATGATAACATTAGAAATAAGTTCCATCCTCTCCTTTCAACACACGATGTTGTTTTCAAAAGACTAAATGATGAGGATAAGATACTGTATTTACTTACCCTAGAAAACGATAACACTTAAAAAATAGTAGGTAAATACACGTATTTAATGTTTCAGAAGAGAAAAGAAATCCTAAATTCAAAATATCATTGAATATAATAATTTTATACCAATTGTGTTAGTAAGTTAGTTATAGTTAATTAGTAATTATACTAGATATCATCACCTTTATTGTAACAAGACCGATACCTCCCTTTGGAGAGTAAAGCGCAATAAAGATTTACTGTTACTGTTACTGTTACTGTTACTGTTACTGTTACTGTTACTGTTACTCACTCACTCACGCACTCACGCACTCACGCACTCACGCACTCACGCACTCACGCACTCACGCACTCACGCACTCACGCACTCACGCACTCACGCACTCACGCACTCTCACGCACTCACGCACTCACGCACTCACGCACTCACGCACCCACGCACTCACGCACCCACGCACTCACGCACTCACGCACTCACGCACTCTCGCACTCACGCACTCACGCACTCACGCACTCACTCACTCACACACTCGCTCACTCAGTCACTCAGTCACTAACTCACTCACTCACTCACACACGCACTCACTCACTCACGCACTCACTCACTCAGGTGTAGACACTGTTCGTGATTAATAATGCACCAATAATTGCAAGTTTTCCAACATGTTTCATCTCTAGATTACTTAGTTCACGAGTTTGGCCATAGGTTTCCTTTGATTTTCTTTTATCACCTGGTTCATATCCATTCTTCTTGGGATTTAAATAACTACTTGTGTATCGTCTGATGAACAAGTGTATAATTTGTAAAGTAAATCCAAATCCAAGGTAACAATGCGGGAAAAGGAAATAATATATTTGTTTGAACAAAGAGTTAAATGTAATTTTCCTGGCTGCGGAAGTTAGTAATAGTTTTTGTAATTTTTGACGTGAGAGCATCTGGGTACAAGCCAGGGGGTCACTGCGGGGGCTCAATCAGATGACACCTCTTCTCTATGCCTCTCGTTGGAAACAGAAATGGTTTTTTTTTTGCCTTTCATCCTTTACCTGACTCCTTTTAGCACTCAGTCTAGGCTCATAGGCATCTTTTAGCCCTCTCGCCATTACTGGGTTAGGAAAAGTTACTCGTAGATTTTAATAATGAATGAACAATTGAGACTTAATGAAGAACGGCTTTGGACTTTTGTTCATACACATTTCCTCTGCCCAGCTTCGCAGTGCTTAATTTACTGTAATGAGTCCAGCAAACAAATGGGTACTAGTAGCCGGCGAACAGAAGAGGGGAAAAGCATTAAATTCTTCCAAGCTAACTGTTTCTAAGTTCCCTAGAAAAACATGCAGTTTGAGTTTTCGTGTCACCTGCCGACATAAACTTCATCAGATAAGTCTATTACATTGCTTTTTAGAGTTTAGGTGCCTTATCGTTTTTCATTTAATCCAGACTTGGCTATTACCTTTCTATCTCCTGTGGTGTCCCAGAGGAGTTATTTACCAGCTATTTAACAATTATTCACCGAAGTCGAAGTGAGCATTATTGAATATTTACCAAGATGATGTCGAGGTAAATATCATACACCACTGGTCACTGGGCTTGAGGCGAATAATTGTTTTAGCAATATTTTCAGAGGTAAATATTAAGAACCACAAAAAAAATACCAAGAAACCACAGACACGATTGTTTGGTATAGTCGTCAGTATGCAACCATGGTAAGCCGCTTAAATGTGCATCAATTAGGAACAAACGAAACTCCACGAAAATAAATTGGTACCTTTGTTATATCGTTGTTGACTTCATTCATAGTTGTGCTCACCCTCTAAACATAAGAGAAGCCCAAAAATCGAAGCGCCCCCAGGATTTCGCGAGGCCAGTGTTTTCTTTTTCCGGGTTTTCTTTCGCGTCTCGCTTCACAGACTAAGGAATTTTCGGTAGGACTTGGGGGAACTACTCGCACTCAATGGTTAAATAAATAGTTCTTTATTTTCTTTTCAGGAATGGCGTCATCGAATCCAAGTACTTCCCATTAAATATGAAATTCGATCCAACAACCAAGCGACTTCACCCAGAATCGGCTACAAAAAACGGCAAATGGAAAGATGTTTGTGGAGAAAAGGACAAGGAGTGTCGGAAATGCTTCTAAGTCATAAATTAATTTATGTTTAAAAGCAATCGTAGGGTATTTTGTAATATAATATCTTCAAGTTCTCACACCCAACTAAAATGTGCTTGACGTACCAACCTTTTTATAGCAAAAGTTTGAATAGAAAAATAGGCTCGCAATGTGTGCGTGTGAGGCTTGAAAGTCACATGTTTTCCTCTTGGACCGAGAAAACAATAGACTGAAAGGCTGATACTACTTAAAAGAAGATTCGAGACACCAACATGACAAACCCGATAAAGCGGGAACGGTTAAAGTAAATTAACTTTAGCCTAGTCTAGTCGTTTTAAACATGACGTCATAGTACATCTAAATGACGTCACTTTGACGTCACTATCCTGGATCCGCCATTTTCGGTAGGATTTGGAGTTTTACATTCTTTTTTTCAGTTCTAAAATTGATTCAGATAATCTTGAAATATAACAATAAAGATGGAAAAGATCGCAAATTATATTGGTCCCAATTTATCAAGCTCTGGATCACTCTAAACTTCCCAGCGATAAATCAATTAACTCTTGGGCGCGCCTCGTGCGAAAACTGACCCTCGATCCAATTATCTTGTATCTTAAAAGCGTTAAGGTTGGCATGGATACCGAGACTTTTTAGAAACGGCCAATCAAATTGAAAATTCGCTTCAGATAATTTTCTAAAATCTTTTGGAGGGCTTCAGTTTCTTTTTGACATGTAATTATCGCGTAAAAGACTTTGAAACGTCCCTATTTTACAAGGACATACTCCTGCACTTTCATGAACTGAAGACTCTCTATGGATGCGATGTGGGAGATACAATCTTATTTAATAGTAAGGGAAAGGTGGATCGATGGTAAAATCTTTTGGATGAGAAGTGGGAAAGTCCTGCCCTTTCCCGTCTTTCAGCGCAAATAATATTCGTTGAAGAAAACGTCTTTCCTGCACTCATTATTTCCAAGTTATTTCTGCTAATTATTCCAGGTCACCTCCTGACAAAAGCAAAATCCAAGGATTCAGCATCTGAAATTGTATGTCATGAGGACCCGGACTTGTAGCTGAAAATGTAAAGATACATAAATTTGCTTAAGTTGAAGTCAAAAGACTTCTGTTGGCTAATTATTCATTGTAAATAAAGTGATCAGCATTCAGGCCCAAGAAGATGGAAGAAAACTATTCCAGAAGACAAAATAAACTGGAGAAAGATATATTAGATCGGTTCGAAAAGTATGCAAGGAAAACAAGGTAGGAGAATCACACTTTTAATTCATTCACAGAGATGTTGTCACAAAGGAGGAGTTAATTCCCATTTAACATTAAACCGGATAGTAATTGCTTCTATTGCGGGGAATCAGACTCCATAGATCACACCTTTATTGAGTGCCAGTTCACAAAATCCTTTACTCAAGAAGTATTACAATGGTTTACTGTAAATAATAGTTCTAATTTCATTCTAAATGCTAAAGATGTTCTCTTTGGCTTGTGCTCTGCATCAAACACGCTAACAAAGAAATTGAATTATGCTATTATATTTATAAGTGTAAGCTAAAAAATAACTCACCCCCACTACAGATCGTTGATTATATTAATAAAATAAAATACAAATATAAAATCAACAAGGTTAATTCAGGTTTTACAACATAAAGTTCTTCCTCTACTTCTTCCCATTTCTCTTCCTGTATGTAGAATTTA
>JAHPZR010026959.1:12500-17210 GCA_019787425.1 Platygyra sinensis
CGTTAAGCTGCACTTAGCCAATCAGAATGCGCGTTATATCGGCTACAAACAGTTGCCATATAATAAGTTAGTGTTACTGTTGGGTTAGGGGAGGGGTAGGTGCGCAGTTGCCCAGATACTGATATTGATCCGGTGCTTACATAAGTAATGGTTTGCTTTTCAAAGCACAAAGATGGTCGCGTCCTATAAGAGAAGAGACCAAAAAATAATAGAGGCACTCAGCTCAGCTGATGCTTTACGACTCATTTCTTCTTTCCTCTGATAGAATAAAGCCATTTCTTGTCTTACTGGCAAAGGTGTCCTTAATCAAAGCCAAACAGGTAAATATCATATCCGTCCCTTTTATCTATTTATTGTCTTTTACTTGTATGGGAAAATGTTTTTAAACAGATTCAGTGACTCGTATGTAACAACATAACTTTGCATCTGATAGGATCTATTTGTCATGGGTCACGTGCTCAAAGGTCCTGGGTTCGAGTCCCGCTCTGACCACTACCTGGATTCGTTTCTCAGTAGTCCCGAGTTCAAATCCTCGACCACGCTTGTACAATAACCAACTGGTTTGCCTCCAGGCAGTTGGGATTCTTAACAATGTTATGTTCAGTTTGAATTACTTGTTTCAGTTGTTTGTTTGGCCCCAGTAGCACTTAATGTGCTATAAATACTGCCGAGGGTAGATAAAGGTTGTACATATATTGTATACAAGATTAAACTAACCCAGGGTTACATGTAGTGACAATTTTGATTACAGATTTGTAATTTTTTGATGAACTTTTCTGTTTATTTTGTTTTTTTTTCTTCAGTTTTGAGCTTGAGTAACTCAAACTACACAAATCATACAATGTATGCAGTCAAAAAACAATACTTCGGTTTACTTTTGTTCCTGGGTTAGCATTAACAAGCTTTTGAACAACCCTGCCCAGGATACAAATCTTACTGCTCTGTTTTTATCACACAGTCATGAATTTGTCAACAATTTAATACAGGGCCTTTACTACAGTCAAGTAATTGTTAAACACTTCTGAAATAAGCAATGATTGCTCAGAGTGAGCGAAAAAAATTCTGATAACTGTGATCAACCAGCAATGGATTTTTCAGTTTGTACCTTTTTCGGCTCTGTGGTTTGTTTGTTATCCCCCAACTTGCCAAGGACCCTGTATGGAGTTCTTTTGAGCTGAGTGCGTTTAATAAGGCGAGCTTTGTCAGATAAAATCTGTATTGGATGGAAAAAAATTAAAATTGATATATAACTGTAAGATAAATAAATGAATATTAAATGAATTAAAAAAGTAGACTACACAGCCACACACTGTATAAAGTTAGTGCAGAGGCCAGAATATTTTAGCTTACAGTGATTTTTTAAGGGCTGTGCATGTACCAGACAGATTGACTAGCTGTGAGAACTGTTACAATTATTTTGCCTACATGGTTTGACTATCTAAACTAAAGTTTTTCTCATAACGACGTTCGGTTCAAAGTTTTGCCTGCCTGAGAAACCATTAAGTACACTTCTTCCAAAACTGTTCATGAAACCTCAAGGTGATATACCAAATATGTGTACAGGTATGTTGTTAAGAAAGGTTTGACTAATGTTAGGAAGATCTACATGTGCAAACCTGAAACACTGTTTAACAACAGTTGACTTACTTACATGATTTATCTGTGCTAGAGCTGAGCGGTCAAAGGAACTGAAAGACTAGTTAGAGAGAGAAAAAAAGGAGATACATGTATTAATAAAATGATATTAATATTTTTGAGAGATAGCAGTACTTACATTATAGAACATAGTGGTAAATACATAATTATATTGTCTAAATTATTACATACAGTGTATTATAGCAGATCCAGGGGAGGGGCCTGGGGCCTGCCTTCCCTTATTTTGGGTAAAGAAAAAAAATTGCAGGCCTAAGGGCCTGATTACATGAGCTGGGCTGGCCCGGTTAGCCGGGCTGCTTTGGTGTGGCGAGATGACTTTCAGGCCGGTATTACATGACGCGAACCAGCCCGGTTGATCAGTTGATGGCTGATGCGATAAGCCGTGGGAAACCGGAGTAAGCTTGATTTTGTACTCTCATTGGCTTAATAAGCCGAGCTGGCTCTGCAAACGCGATTACATGAAAAATCTCAGCCCGGTTAGCCGGGATCCCGGCACCTCAATACCGAGATCTCGGCTAACCGGGCTGGCCCGGTTGTCATGTAATCGCGGAGTTGATTTTTGTTGTGTTTAACAAACGTGCCGAGATCCCGGCAAACTGACACCAGCCCGGCTAACCGGGCCAGCCTGCCTCATGTAATCAGGTCCTAAGAAAGAAAAGCTGTCAGGGCAAGCAACGCTCCCGCCCACCCTCTTAACTCAAGGTCTGGATCTGCCACTGATATGTATTTACCAGTAACTATATTAGATGTGTATTATTTTATTTAGTATTGTAATGTACAACAAAGTTTTTATGTCTTAACATGATGTAAAACTGTATTCTAATTGTTTCTTGAATATGTTTTGTATCATTAAAATTTAATATACTAACAGTGTAAAATAATCATATTGAAACAACAACAAAAAACATTATTAATAATACAATGTACAATATAGTCCATCAAACATTTTCGCTTGCGCATAATTGGTCTTAAAACATGTCATGTGACCAAACATCTATTCCCCAGGTACATGTAAAAATGGAGAATATCCAAGAATGTTCCCCAGTTTTCAAAACAGCCTTTGCTGTGAAAAAGATTTGAAGGATATTAAACACAATAGTCTTCATTTGGCACGAAAATATGCTTGAATAATTGTCCTTGGACATTATCACAATTTTCCTTAAAATATCACTTAGTAAATATGTATACATGTAACTTAAAGAATACCAGAAATGAAAAGAGCATATCAAAAATACGAAAACGGCCAAGTTTGAGGTCCTTGCATTAAAGAGTTAATTATTAGTATGTCAGTTTGAATTTTCAGAAAATTTAGAGGATATCTGTGAAAAATATTGCTCTGACCAGCAACTTTTTCCATTAATATCTTCTCACATGTAGTTTTTTTAAAATTCAAACCATCATAAAATCTCATTCTTTAATGCCAGGGGCTTCAAACTTGGTCATTTTGATGTTTTTGACATATTTGTTCCATTTCTGGCATTCTTAAAGTTGCAGCCCATAATTTCATGAAAATTAAGTCACATGAAGTGCTCATTGCACTCGCCCAAGTGGCCCGTGCAATTTTAGCTTAAGATTTTGAAAACCTCACTCATGCAAGTTAATTCCAAATTGAACTCAAAACTATATGGTTACTTATACATAAATTAGGTTGTATACATAAGTTGAAGGATTAAAGAGGACACATCGATTCTCTGTGACTCTGAGTTTCACGTTGTTCTGTCTGACGAGCGCTTAGGCACAAAACTCAGAGTCACAGAGAATCAAGGCATTCTCTTTTATCCTTCATCTTATGCATACTTACACATGTAGCTCTGCTACCACAGCATTGAGCACTTTATACCAAGGTAGACTCTACCTCCACATTTATAAATCAGGGTGTAAATACATGCTTGTGTGAAAATTCTTAATATGTACCTTGCTGTTAAGCTTTCCTGATGCCAATCTAGTTTTCTCGCTCCATTTTGAAACTGTTGCATCTCTGTAACTCTTAAAGGCAGCATGTCGTTTAGAAATATATTCTGCATATTCTGATGTTGCCTGCAGTGGAGAGAAAGTTAACAAAAGATGAGAAGGGTTTAATTAGTATCTTGGTTGCTAAGTACACTAATTTTTAAGTTGCACCCTGTTGCAAAACAGCCTTAACATCACAATACAAATATCTTCAATAAATATAGATGTATATATCAAAGAGCAAAGTCATCTGGCAGGAAGGAGTCTGGTGAAAAAGCACCAAGAAAGTGCACCTGCCTTGATTTCTGTAATTTTTTCATTTCTGCTTTGCCTGGGTGAAGTGAAATACCATTGGTCGAATAGTGGGAAAGGCAAAAAAACTGTCAATCTACTAATACATTTGGTGAGGATCGGGGCAATTAGATTCCCATGGAGTCAGTAATTAACCGCATGCTCTCACAATAAAAAAAATAAGTTATCCACATTTGGAGTGGGAGGAAGACTTGAGTACACGTACATGTATAGCCTGCGAGCAGGCTCACTTGTTTGGGTAGGATATCACGGCCAAAGGCGACAAAGAAGCGAGAACCGGCGAAAGCCGGCGAGAAGAATGAGGCGAGGAAAAGTGAGCCTGCACGCGAGCTATTGAGTTTTGAATTCCGCCCCTCGCGAGGTGTGAAGTCGGCATTTCACATGTGTCAATAGGAGCGAAGCAAAAAGTAAACAAACATGACAGCACATTGCACGCAACGTGGAGGCTCAGAGGATGGTCAAACTTCATGTTAACTTTCAACTGCTGACTTTGGGGATTTTTTTTAAATTCGAAACCACATACAACAGAATTTCCATTCTTGAACTATAACAGCTACATTTGAGAAACAACGAATATTGAAAGCTAAAGAAACATGTGAAAACCAATTTGATAACAACAAAACAAATAATATCTTTGCCGCACGACGAAATTATATTACAGCGCTGCGAAAGAAAGATAAAAGTTGTAAGTCAAAAAGATGACAAAAACAAGCTAATTACTTTGAGATCAATCGTATTTCAACTGTACTAAATTAGTAGCCATTTAGTTCTTTTCTCAGCAGTTCTGTAGTA
>JAHPZR010026964.1:0-19346 GCA_019787425.1 Platygyra sinensis
TCGTGGATCATAAATGAAGTGTATTTCACTTGCTCCCGCATCGTCAGCGTTTTGAACAAGCTCTTTTAGGATCCCAACGTCACAAGGATATGACTTCAAAATTCCTTTCAAACGATCAGTAAGTTCCTCTCGTTGACCAAATGGCTGTCCGATTGGGCGTGATATCTCAGCCAATTTCTTGGAACGGATGTCAATGGCTCCTATCTTGTACGCAAGATCGATGGGCACGTACTCGTGGACATACGAAGTACCGTATTTCGACGTTACCCAGGGTGCATCATTAATAGCTAACTCTTTAGCCGGGTATAGAACCATATTATGGTCAGGGAGAGGAATCATGCCATTTTCCGCCTGCAGGGCATGTCCTGGAGCCTCTAAGAGCTCTTCAATCAAAGACCTTGTGACTCTAAATTCCGTTTTAGATAAGGGCTTCCCGCGCTTCTCTCTACTGAGCTTGTAGAGTGTGCGCACAACGTCCTCTGTGTCGAAGTTTTGGCGTACTCCTGTGGCTTGTAAAAGATGGCGGTACTTATCAGCGAGATTCTTTGGTACTTCATAGAGGTAAGGTTCTGCAGTTCGTTTCCACGAAAAAGCGAGCTGCGATGATGAAAGAAAGCTGCCTTGGATCAATATCCAGCATCGATCGCTCAGTTCCTCTATGATTGTCTCCCCATCAGACGTTAGCAGAAGCTCTTGAAGATAGCCATATATACTTTGGGAAACGTCTTCGAGACATTGTGCTTCAGCTGGAGAGTTTGCTGTGATTTGAATAGCCTGGTCCAACTGAACAAGAACTTCGTGGAATGTTGGCTTTCGAACGTTAAAACCAAAGAGACTTCTCGTTTCTGGGTTGAGCTTTCCACAACCGAGGATCTCGCTTTCATCAAGGATTGGCCTAGATGACCCTACGACAAACATGTACTCCTCGCTGTACAGTTTCTCTGCCGAAAGCATATTGACGCTGTTTCTGTGATCACCACAGCCTTTCCATGGCATTACGTAATTTGCTGGTTTCTTTAGGACTGGGAAAATGTCGATCCTGGTAAGCTCCACCTTTTGTGCTTCAGTGGGAGTGCCAAGTTTAAGGAGGTGTTCATTCACGTAGTTGACAAGACAGTGTACCCTTTTAAGGGCATCTTGTTCAGATTTTTGTAGGTAGATCACTGGCACAGTCTGCGCTCTTTCAAGCAACGTGCCCCAATCAATGATGTCTGCTAGCATACCTAGATCCTCAAGCATGAGGAGACGTTCTCTGGTACGGTAGCACTTTCCAACCGGAAATCGTTTGTCTTCCGATGTGAACAGACTTGCCGCTTTGCTCTTAGGACTGATAAGGTCCTTTGGAAATGCCAAATCTTCGTCACCTGATCCACAAGGAATACATGGGTTCTTTGAAAGCAAGGAGGTGTAGAGACTTCGCAAGGAATCAGGTTGAGGTTGTGAATGACCAAGCAGGCAATGGTCTATTAAGTAACAGACAATGACATCTCTTAAATGACCAGGAATCTTGATAATGTTAGGGAAAAAGACTTCCTCGAGAAACTTTTCTTGTGTCATTGTTCGCTCTTTAATGATTTGCATGCATCCAGCCTGCTCGAAGCCTTTCTTTGCGAAGTTGGGCAGTAGTACCACCTTGTAACCTAGCATTGCAAGGACATTTGCACTGTTAGGAAGCTTTTGCAGTTTAGCATCTTGAAACATGCACTGTGTAACTGGAAGCCACTTATCTCCCATGTGCACCAATGGTAGATCTGACTTGGCAATTCCTTGATAAACACTGGCGATGAGCGTTGTCCATGAGGATGACTTGAGCGTCTCTGGGTTTGGCCAAAGCGCGAAGGTTCCGTACGAAGGAACCTTTCCTTTCTTTTGCATGAGCATCATGTCCTGTAGAAGCAGTAGGTAAGCCTGAGATAATGCATCCTCCATGAGGCTTTTGTTCCATCGAGCTTCTATAGGCTGGTGACTCCAAACTTCAGCTGTAGTACTTTCCCAGATTCCTCGGCGGTTGGATGTGACTGCAAAGTAACCGTTCACGTGCACCGGTAACCCCGTTGGAATGGACAGCGGAAGGAAGCAAAATACCTCTCCAGAAACCTCCGGCATAAAGAAGTCCTCGTCGTTTATGCTGGAGGAAATTCGTCCCGCTATTCCGGAGGCAGAGAGAAGGCCTTGTTTTTTCCCTTCTTCGCTTGTTGCCACTTGAAAAGAATTACCTGTCCCCAAACAGGACGTGACAAGCCAGCAGCAAGTTTCTTGACTTTTCTTTGCACCGTTACTGTTGATCTTGGAAGAAATGGTTACGAGCTCTGACCTTTTAGGAGGAGAGGTTTGGTTGAGGTTCCTGTTCATTCCAGGTACTTGTCTTGTCCATGCCGCACACGACGTCAGAAATGAAAGCTCTTTTTCAGATTTTTTGTTCTGTTGATAAACGTTAGCTGATTCTTTCTCAATCTCAAAAAGAACTCGATGCGTTCCTGGGTCAATTGAGTTTTTGTCCACTTCAAGAAAACTCACCTTCCTAACATTTTGCGTGAACAAAAGTAGACTTGATGAGGAGTCTTGAAAAGAGAAAACGAGGCGTCGAATTTCTTCTTGGCTGTACACCTTCTCACTGATTTCTCCTCGTTTTATACGAAAGGGAAATCGAAACAGAGTTCCTTGAAAATGGAACTTGTTTGGGCCTGTGGACGACGAGGTGTCGCAGCCAAAAAATCCGTTGAAAGGTACAAACTGATGAGAAAAGCACTGTAAATTGGCCGGATTGACTGCCAAATCAAGTTTGATCCCAGGCTTTGCGGCATCCCGTATTTGTTTTTCAAGATGGGTTCTGTGCGGATCAAAGAACAAAGCGTAACATCTGCTAATGAAACTTGGAACATCTGTGAAGTGGTAAACTGAGCTGAAGCCAAGTCCAAAGCGGCCTATCTTCTCAAGGTCTTCCTTCTTTGTGGCACCAGCTAACTTGGATATGTTCTTCAAGTCGTCGTCCGTGAAAACTGCATTGTTATACACTAACAACGCAGGCCCCTGGCAATCAGCCATACCACCAGCCAAGAGACTTTTCTTTGGGTGGTTGCGCCAATCAAGAACAAATTTTACTTCGGTGGCGCCAGCATCGTCTGCATTCTGAACAAGCTCCCGAAAAACACCAACTCCTTCCTTGTACTCGCTCAAAATGTTCTTAAGCCTGGTGGTAATTGGCTCATAAGGACCTGTCTGTTCAATCCCAAGAGCCTCCGCACATGTGACAAGCGTGCTAATAGGCGGAACACCTAAAAGCTCAGCAACACTTGTGGAAATCTTGTCAAGGATCATGGGATACTGGCTGGTCACTGGAAGTTCCGGGCCTCCTTTCATCAACCATGTTGCATCACAAAAGGTACACTCACTACAAGGAACTAACTTCAAAGTATTATCCCAGGTCATAACAGGAACCAAGAGTTTGGTGCGCAAATCAGAACTCAGTGGCTTTCCTTCTCTCACTATCCAGTGAAGAATGTCACATGAAAGTTTCTGGTCCTCTATTACACCCTCGCTCCTTGCACCTGTTGTGTCGTGTTTCTCTTTAATTTTTGCCAGAATGTCCAGTAGGTCGGAATCGCCAAACGTTGGGCGAACACCACAGCGTTCAAAAAAAGAACGGAGGGAGTGGAGATCTTCCGGTACTTCGTAAAGGTAAGGCTTTAAGTTGAATTTGCAGGAGATGGAAAACGCGATCCTGGTGGGTGATGTAAATCCATTGCCGTGCCAAATCCACGCTGGAAATCTAGAATCATTGGCAATCGCTTTAATGGTCGTGTCGGCGTTCTTTGATGCTTCTTGGTATATATCTTTCAACATTCTTTCAAAAGGATGTTTTCCATAGCCGTCCATGGCATTCAGTGATGCACAGCATGCGAAGCGGAGTTGTTCGAGAAGATGAGTAAGGGAAGGTGATTTGTTCCAACCAAAAGCTGTTTCAAGAGCTTTACAGCAGGCCTTCGAAACAAGTGGCATTGTTGCGCCCACAATATTTGCTTTTGACTGGCTGGCGAGTTCTTGCGGTTTGAAGAAGCGTTCTTTCCCCTGGAACCAAGGCATCACTCGAGGATACGAAGCGGGACGATTTTCCTTACGTTGGACCCACCTCTCCTTATTCAATCCGTGAACTAAAGTCCCATCTGACAAGAGTAAAGATGGGTTTTGATCCAGAAACTCTAACAATGCTGATGCTTTACGCGATGCGGTATCTCTAGCGAAATTTTGCAGTGTTTGCGCAACATGCAAAATATCTTGAGAGTTTGGGGCACTCCTCATTCCCAGTTTCCTTAGCGTCTGGAGGATGTCGTCTTTAGCATAGTCGCCATGCGGAAATCTGTCGTTATCGCCTTCAAAAAGTCGTTGCAAAATTTGCTCCTGAGGATTTAGTAGTTCACAGGGAGTAACCAGCCTGTTACTTTGCGTAAGGGCAAAGCGAAGCTGTTTAAGTGATTCGCGGAATGCGCCGTCTTGCATGTAGTCGTACTGCCTCAGAACCCAGCACATCAATGTGGAAATCTGGTGGTAACTGTAGAAGCCACTATTTATGCCAGTGAAGACATATGATGTCAAGAATGTCGTTGGACTGATCATTGATAGATCAAGGCGTCCAATTAAGGTACATGACTGGAGATCCCTTAGTGATATGATGCTGGAGGCATTCGGTATCGGCAAACACTCAGGGAGCTCGAACCCATATGGGGCGATCGTACGGTAATGAAATCCTTCTTTAACAGAGAGGAAGGACGTCCGATCAGCTGCGTCAAAAATGGGAAGAGATTGAATTAGGCATTTTTGTTGAGTATTGAACGACGTGGACGAAAGGAACTCTCGGAGCGCTTTTTTTTCGTCTGTAGTACAGAGCACGGAAATCATCGAGGCACATTTATCTTGCCCAAGGACTTGTAACACTTTTAGGACGCCATAAGGATCGGGAGAGGCAATGTAGTTGTGTAGAGCTACGTGATTCACGTATGAAGGCAGGCTCTCCAAGACGACGCATCCAAGCTTCTTCAGTAAGGAAACAATGTAACTTGGCAACGATAAACCTTGGTGCTGTCTAATAGCCAGGCTTGATGCTCTAAGCTTCACGATTGTGCGGTTTCCAGAGTTTGAGTGAGGAATTAAAGGAAGGTCTTCAAGCGGCGAGAGATCTTTCGGGAAGTCACTTTGAATCCATTTCCATACGTTCTCCAACCAGGACTCGCGTGGATGTCCATTTTGTCCTGGATACCAAAAAACCAAATGGTTAGCCCCAGACCACTCTTTTGGAAGTATCTGGCGCACTAGTTTTACTGCAATCGTTTGGTTGATTCTGACAAGTTGGACCGAATGGTTCGTTTGGAAGTTCGTATCGGCTGTGACTTGTGACAAATAATGTAACGCTGGAGAATGAACGCTGTCGTCAAGGAATCTGCTCTCCATGTTGTAAAAGAGGGAACGTGAATGCCTTGGTGATGGAACATACACAGCAGCGCTGGGTTCTCGGTTGTATTGAAGTGAGCGAAATTCCACAAAGTTTCCGTTTGCCAGGGGAAGTAGAGGGACACCCTGCATGTCATTCAGGTTCTTGTCTTGTAGAACGTACTCAAGCAACTTCAATCTCTTCATCTTGGGAGTACTCGCTATATTCCACGACCCCTTCTGTTTCTTCTTCAGAAGGTTCCTCAAATATGCCGGCGTAATTGTGTGTGTATGGCACGTCATGAAATCAATGGCATCCAGTACGTGACTGGGTAGAGTCACAACAGCTTCGTTTGCTTGCGTGAGTGTTTCCAAAACCACTTGTTTAATTTCACTGGAGTCTGTCATTCTGTTGAGGTAAGCGTCTTTGGGTACCACCCACTTGCCACCATCCGCTGGGGTCCAAAAGACGTTTCGTGTCATCAAAATTGAAAACATGGGTTTGAGCATGTCTTTCCAGTGTTTCTGCACCTTTTGAATGGTTGGCCAGGATAGATACACTAAATCTGCTTTTGCTGAAGAACTACCGGGCTCTTGCATAAGTTGTTCGACCAGTTCAAGCAACATGGAGGCGTAAGCTGGACTTCCAACCCTTTCTGACAACAAGACATTCCATTCTGCGGTGAGATCGTTCTGGCAGTCCAGCCCTGGCCATTTAAGTCCACGTCGGTTATCTGTTAACCCAAAGTAGCCATGGACATGCACTGGAAAACCGGTTTTGGCGTCAGCGTCTGGCGGAAGCGGCAAGAAACAGAAGATTCTCCCTCCACTTGACGACAGAGCTTGACGTTCTGAGGCATTCAGTGGTGTAGCAAACCCAACCCATGGAAGGAGACCCAGCTCTGAGGACAACTGTTTAAGCTTAGAATCTCGAGCGTCGATCTGATGGTAAACAAGCCACTTGTGATTCACCACTGACCCTTTTTCACTCAGCTCCTCAACAGTAAATGTAAGGGATAGTTGTGTGTATGTGACTTGCTCTTCGCTCAATTTCTTAACTTGCATCAACAGGGATCTTTTCTTTACTCGGATATCTTGTCTACAGCTGTCGCTCAACCTCACAGTAAATACGTGCCTTCTAATGTTGCTTTCATCGGTTTCAAACAGAGCAATTTCCTCGATATTTTTCAAAAAAAGTAGAATAACGGAAGCTTCTTTTTGGAGTGCATGAAAAAGTTGCCGGACTTTCTCAGCGGTATAGTTCTTATTCGATAAATCGGATGGCTCACCTCTTAGGGGAAAGCGAAACAGTGTTCCATTGTAAAATTGTGTTGATATCTTGCAGTCCAAGACGTCCTCGTAAGGCAAAAACTGGTCTCGGCATTGTCGAAGAGGCTGATCCTCCAAAGAAAACTGTCGTCCTGTTTCGCTTCTTCCAAAGTGTATTTCGTGCGGATCAAGGAATGCTATGGCGTCTCCGCTCAAAATGCTTGGAAGATCTAAATGTGTGAGGGAAAGAGATCTCCTTTTTACTTCTTTGTGATAGTTACATTTTAGGCCACGGTTACCCTCAATCTAACAATGCCAATTCGGATGCACACTAACAGTTTTGTTGCAATGTAGGTCGCGAATTTGACAGGAAAGAATTTGATCACTTTACCCTTTTTGAACCGAGTCGTTGAAAAACGTTGTTGGCACGGGTACAAACTCGTTTCTTTTTTTACTTGAAGCTAGTTTTGTCTCAGCCCAACGTTCACTGAGAGTTACTTTGTTTCTAAGGAACAATCTCATCTTTTTCCTGACTGTACTTTTAGTCAGTATTTCTGGCATAGCGAACTCATCCAGGAAGAGGGAACACTCAGCATAAAACAACCAATCATCATCTGTTTTAAAACACATTTATTTGATGAAACTGGAACATGGATGGAAAGGAGAAGTTGATTCCGTCTCTCTTGAGGCATTTTAACATCATTCCAGTTGTGATAGCAAGGCACCGAACGGTAAAGGAAGCATTTTCCTTCCATAAGCGAGTGGCAAAGGGGGCCAACAAGGGGGCAGCAATTTTGAGAATTATTGGTATCAGACTCACAAACTCGTATGTTTAAACATCAAAGTGATTCCACTTACCAGTCATGTGATAAACTGAATTGAACCCTATTCCAAAGCGGCCCACTTTCAACGGATCATCTTTCTTGCTGCTTCGCATAAGTCTCTCGAGGTTTTCCCAGTCGCCGTCTTTAAAAAGAGCGTTGTTTTGCGCGTACAAAGCGGGGCCCTGGAACTTAGCAAGACTAGGCGCGTACAGTGAGCTCCTTCCATAGTAGTTCGGGCGCGAATCAAGAAGGAAAGAGACTTTGGTGGCTTCCGCATCATCTGCATTCTGAATAATTTCCTAATACAGAAGGTAATAAAAATACGACTGTTGTGGCGTTATTGTTCAACTCACTTCATCTGAAGTATTCTGCGTAGTGGACACTAAAAAAGACAATGGAGGAGGGAAAGTAAGTGCCTCTAAAGAACTTTCGGATGGCGTGGACCGAGAAGGAGTCTCCCTCGCCTATTCAGACTTTCTACAGCCTGCCCTTTGAGGCTACATCTAAAGACAATAAATTAAAAACTTCCACAGGATCTGGAGAAGCGTCACAGTTCCACTTCCTTTCATTTCCACACCGAAACCTTGTTCAGTTATAAACAAATCAAGAGTCATTATACCGTTTAGAATTGGACGTGGATGGTCCATCATTTTCGGGAAAATGTTATTCCATTGTTAATTTTATACTTTCCTCAGTTAACCCTTTAACGCCTTAAAGTGACCAATTGCTTAATTTCTCCTTTTAGTAACACTGCTCAATCAAACATAAAGGTTGTGAGAAAAAGGATGTGATCAACAGGTGACAAAGGTCTTGGTTGTTTAACAAATTCTGCTAATATCTGGGTTAATTAAAAGGGTTAAATCGCAAATGCCTTGTTTCTTGTTTAACTCGGATAACTGTTCAGACTGCTTCGGCCTTAAGACTGAATAGAAATTTAACCAGGTAGCTGTAATGATTTTTCACCTGAATGGTTTTAACTCAGGCGTAACGGGAAAACGCCTTTAGTATAAAAACGTATCACGCATGCATTGATGAATATAATTTGCCCGTGCGTCGCATTGGTTTCTTCTATGATAAATCTCTGTTTTAAGACTTTTGACATTACAGAAAGTACTGATTCTTGTTTTTCCTTCACCGGGCAACTGCGACACGCCCGTGCGTATATCATAACGAGTTTCAACCCAAATTAGTCCGCCTAAGTCCAAATTATAGGTCTTTTACATTTGTCAGTAGTTTGGACACGATTAACGCAATTGAGATGATAAGTCAAAGATAGCCTGGCATAATCTGATTCAGTGAACCTTATACGCAGTTGTTAGTCAGCTACAATCATGGACAAAAGTAGTTGAGACACTCCCCAAAAAACCTGTTTTGTTGAACGCGTGACTTTTTCAGCCTCCAATTTTCACATTTCGACCCCCTCTCTCCTTCTCGATGTTGCAATCACGTGACAGTGTCCACGGAGCGAATTTCAACATTGAAAAGAGGGGGGAAAGGGGGATTTGGCTTTTGACAAAAAAGATATTTTTTCAAACTAGGGAAGAACGCCGATAGAAAGCGTTTGTTTTGCTCAAATGTGTCAACACTTTTGTACATGATTGTCTGAAATTGTCTTTCAGCCAAAATAATTATCAATTGTACTATATATGTGTTGAAAATACTTTAAACACTGCAACAGAAACCGTCTAGTTGTAGTTCAGGTCAGGATTTGGAGGCTTAAGAGCAGTGCAGAATAGTTTTTCGCAGACTCGTTTCCAGTCTCCGCGCATTGGCGGCAGGTTTAGTTCGCAGCAATATGTAGTGGTCTCATTAAGCAGAAATTGAGTCTATACACGTTAGAAAAAAACAAATCGTGTTTGCAAGAAAATGCGCCAAAGTAAAGACCCAAATTTATGTCCGTGTAGATTTTTATTCGCGAAATTTGTCTGAGTAATTTTGCTGATAACAAACCCAGTGATTGAGCTCAGTAGCAGAAGTCTCGTGTGACACAAGCCATCGCTGACAATGCGACAGTTCTCGGGAACAGTTGCCACCCATAAAAAACAGATTTCCTACTTCTCTCCTTAATATTGTAAGCAGAATATATGTCCTGAGGTGGCTTTGCAACGATTCACAACGGTTCACACACCTCAAATAAAGAGTATCTTTTGTCTTCTTTAATTATGTGATGTGGACCGTTGTGAATCGGTGGCCCCCCCCCCCCAAAGCCACCTCAGGACATATATTCTGCTTACAATATTAAGGAGAGAAGTAGGAAATCTGTTTTTTATGGGTGGCAACTGTTCCCGAGAACTGTCGCATTGTCAGCGATGGCTTGTGTCACACGAGACTTCTGCTACTGAGCTCAATCACTGGGTTTGTTATCAGCAAAATTACTCAGACAAATTTCGCGAATAAAAATCTACACGGACATAAATTTGGGTCTTTACTTTGGCGCATTTTCTTGCAAACACGATTTGTTTTTTTCTAACGTGTATAGACTCAATTTCTGCTTAATGAGACCACTACATATTGCTGCGAACTAAACCTGCCGCCAATGCGCGGAGACTGGAAACGAGTCTGCGAAAAACTATTCTGCACTGCTCTTAAGCCTCCAAATCCTGACCTGAACTACAACTAGACGGTTTCTGTTGCAGTGTTTAAAGTATTTTCAACACATATATAGTACAATTGATAATTATTTTGGCTGAAAGACAATTTCAGACAATCATGTACAAAAGTGTTGACACATTTGAGCAAAACAAACGCTTTCTATCGGCGTTCTTCCCTAGTTTGAAAAAATATCTTTTTTGTCAAAAGCCAAATCCCCCTTTCCCCCCTCTTTTCAATGTTGAAATTCGCTCCGTGGACACTGTCACGTGATTGCAACATCGAGAAGGAGAGAGGGGGTCGAAATGTGAAAATTGGAGGCTGAAAAAGTCACGCGTTCAACAAAACAGGTTTTTTGGGGAGTGTCTCAACTACTTTTGTCCATGATTGTAGCTGACTAACAACTGCGTATAAGGTTCACTGAATCAGATTATGCCAGGCTATCTTTGACTTATCATCTCAATTGCGTTAATCGTGTCCAAACTACTGACAAATGTAAAAGACCTATAATTTGGACTTAGGCGGACTAATTTGGGTTGAAACTCGTTATGATATACGCACGGGCGTGTCGCAGTTGCCCGGTGAAGGAAAAACAAGAATCAGTACTTTCTGTAATGTCAAAAGTCTTAAAACAGAGATTTATCATAGAAGAAACCAATGCGACGCACGGGCAAATTATATTCATCAATGCATGCGTGATACGTTTTTATACTAAAGGCGTTTTCCCGTTACGCCTGAGTTAAAACCATTCAGGTGAAAAATCATTACAGCTACCTGGTTAAATTTCTATTCAGTCTTAAGGCCGAAGCAGTCTGAACAGTTATCCGAGTTAAACAAGAAACAAGGCATTTGCGATTTAACCCTTTTAATTAACCCAGATATTAGCAGAATTTGTTAAACAACCAAGACCTTTGTCACCTGTTGATCACATCCTTTTTCTCACAACCTTTATGTTTGATTGAGCAGTGTTACTAAAAGGAGAAATTAAGCAATTGGTCACTTTAAGGCGTTAAAGGGTTAACTGAGGAAAGTATAAAATTAACAATGGAATAACATTTTCCCGAAAATGATGGACCATCCACGTCCAATTCTAAACGGTATAATGACTCTTGATTTGTTTATAACTGAACAAGGTTTCGGTGTGGAAATGAAAGGAAGTGGAACTGTGACGCTTCTCCAGATCCTGTGGAAGTTTTTAATTTATTGTCTTTAGATGTAGCCTCAAAGGGCAGGCTGTAGAAAGTCTGAATAGGCGAGGGAGACTCCTTCTCGGTCCACGCCATCCGAAAGTTCTTTAGAGGCACTTACTTTCCCTCCTCCATTGTCTTTTTTAGTGTCCACTACGCAGAATACTTCAGATGAAGTGAGTTGAACAATAACGCCACAACAGTCGTATTTTTATTACCTTCTGTATTAGGAAATTATTCAGAATGCAGATGATGCGGAAGCCACCAAAGTCTCTTTCCTTCTTGATTCGCGCCCGAACTACTATGGAAGGAGCTCACTGTACGCGCCTAGTCTTGCTAAGTTCCAGGGCCCCGCTTTGTACGCGCAAAACAACGCTCTTTTTAAAGACGGCGACTGGGAAAACCTCGAGAGACTTATGCGAAGCAGCAAGAAAGATGATCCGTTGAAAGTGGGCCGCTTTGGAATAGGGTTCAATTCAGTTTATCACATGACTGGTAAGTGGAATCACTTTGATGTTTAAACATACGAGTTTGTGAGTCTGATACCAATAATTCTCAAAATTGCTGCCCCCTTGTTGGCCCCCTTTGCCACTCGCTTATGGAAGGAAAATGCTTCCTTTACCGTTCGGTGCCTTGCTATCACAACTGGAATGATGTTAAAATGCCTCAAGAGAGACGGAATCAACTTCTCCTTTCCATCCATGTTCCAGTTTCATCAAATAAATGTGTTTTAAAACAGATGATGATTGGTTGTTTTATGCTGAGTGTTCCCTCTTCCTGGATGAGTTCGCTATGCCAGAAATACTGACTAAAAGTACAGTCAGGAAAAAGATGAGATTGTTCCTTAGAAACAAAGTAACTCTCAGTGAACGTTGGGCTGAGACAAAACTAGCTTCAAGTAAAAAAAGAAACGAGTTTGTACCCGTGCCAACAACGTTTTTCAACGACTCGGTTCAAAAAGGGTAAAGTGATCAAATTCTTTCCTGTCAAATTCGCGACCTACATTGCAACAAAACTGTTAGTGTGCATCCGAATTGGCATTGTTAGATTGAGGGTAACCGTGGCCTAAAATGTAACTATCACAAAGAAGTAAAAAGGAGATCTCTTTCCCTCACACATTTAGATCTTCCAAGCATTTTGAGCGGAGACGCCATAGCATTCCTTGATCCGCACGAAATACACTTTGGAAGAAGCGAAACAGGACGACAGTTTTCTTTGGAGGATCAGCCTCTTCGACAATGCCGAGACCAGTTTTTGCCTTACGAGGACGTCTTGGACTGCAAGATATCAACACAATTTTACAATGGAACACTGTTTCGCTTTCCCCTAAGAGGTGAGCCATCCGATTTATCGAATAAGAACTATACCGCTGAGAAAGTCCGGCAACTTTTTCATGCACTCCAAAAAGAAGCTTCCGTTATTCTACTTTTTTTGAAAAATATCGAGGAAATTGCTCTGTTTGAAACCGATGAAAGCAACATTAGAAGGCACGTATTTACTGTGAGGTTGAGCGACAGCTGTAGACAAGATATCCGAGTAAAGAAAAGATCCCTGTTGATGCAAGTTAAGAAATTGAGCGAAGAGCAAGTCACATACACACAACTATCCCTTACATTTACTGTTGAGGAGCTGAGTGAAAAAGGGTCAGTGGTGAATCACAAGTGGCTTGTTTACCATCAGATCGACGCTCGAGATTCTAAGCTTAAACAGTTGTCCTCAGAGCTGGGTCTCCTTCCATGGGTTGGGTTTGCTACACCACTGAATGCCTCAGAACGTCAAGCTCTGTCGTCAAGTGGAGGGAGAATCTTCTGTTTCTTGCCGCTTCCGCCAGACGCTGACGCCAAAACCGGTTTTCCAGTGCATGTCCATGGCTACTTTGGGTTAACAGATAACCGACGTGGACTTAAATGGCCAGGGCTGGACTGCCAGAACGATCTCACCGCAGAATGGAATGTCTTGTTGTCAGAAAGGGTTGGAAGTCCAGCTTACGCCTCCATGTTGCTTGAACTGGTCGAACAACTTATGCAAGAGCCCGGTAGTTCTTCAGCAAAAGCAGATTTAGTGTATCTATCCTGGCCAACCATTCAAAAGGTGCAGAAACACTGGAAAGACATGCTCAAACCCATGTTTTCAATTTTGATGACACGAAACGTCTTTTGGACCCCAGCGGATGGTGGCAAGTGGGTGGTACCCAAAGACGCTTACCTCAACAGAATGACAGACTCCAGTGAAATTAAACAAGTGGTTTTGGAAACACTCACGCAAGCAAACGAAGCTGTTGTGACTCTACCCAGTCACGTACTGGATGCCATTGATTTCATGACGTGCCATACACACACAATTACGCCGGCATATTTGAGGAACCTTCTGAAGAAGAAACAGAAGGGGTCGTGGAATATAGCGAGTACTCCCAAGATGAAGAGATTGAAGTTGCTTGAGTACGTTCTACAAGACAAGAACCTGAATGACATGCAGGGTGTCCCTCTACTTCCCCTGGCAAACGGAAACTTTGTGGAATTTCGCTCACTTCAATACAACCGAGAACCCAGCGCTGCTGTGTATGTTCCATCACCAAGGCATTCACGTTCCCTCTTTTACAACATGGAGAGCAGATTCCTTGACGACAGCGTTCATTCTCCAGCGTTACATTATTTGTCACAAGTCACAGCCGATACGAACTTCCAAACGAACCATTCGGTCCAACTTGTCAGAATCAACCAAACGATTGCAGTAAAACTAGTGCGCCAGATACTTCCAAAAGAGTGGTCTGGGGCTAACCATTTGGTTTTTTGGTATCCAGGACAAAATGGACATCCACGCGAGTCCTGGTTGGAGAACGTATGGAAATGGATTCAAAGTGACTTCCCGAAAGATCTCTCGCCGCTTGAAGACCTTCCTTTAATTCCTCACTCAAACTCTGGAAACCGCACAATCGTGAAGCTTAGAGCATCAAGCCTGGCTATTAGACAGCACCAAGGTTTATCGTTGCCAAGTTACATTGTTTCCTTACTGAAGAAGCTTGGATGCGTCGTCTTGGAGAGCCTGCCTTCATACGTGAATCACGTAGCTCTACACAACTACATTGCCTCTCCCGATCCTTATGGCGTCCTAAAAGTGTTACAAGTCCTTGGGCAAGATAAATGTGCCTCGATGATTTCCGTGCTCTGTACTACAGACGAAAAAAAAGCGCTCCGAGAGTTCCTTTCGTCCACGTCGTTCAATACTCAACAAAAATGCCTAATTCAATCTCTTCCCATTTTTGACGCAGCTGATCGGACGTCCTTCCTCTCTGTTAAAGAAGGATTTCATTACCGTACGATCGCCCCATATGGGTTCGAGCTCCCTGAGTGTTTGCCGATACCGAATGCCTCCAGCATCATATCACTAAGGGATCTCCAGTCATGTACCTTAATTGGACGCCTTGATCTATCAATGATCAGTCCAACGACATTCTTGACATCATATGTCTTCACTGGCATAAATAGTGGCTTCTACAGTTACCACCAGATTTCCACATTGATGTGCTGGGTTCTGAGGCAGTACGACTACATGCAAGACGGCGCATTCCGCGAATCACTTAAACAGCTTCGCTTTGCCCTTACGCAAAGTAACAGGCTGGTTACTCCCTGTGAACTACTAAATCCTCAGGAGCAAATTTTGCAACGACTTTTTGAAGGCGATAACGACAGATTTCCGCATGGCGACTATGCTAAAGACGACATCCTCCAGACGCTAAGGAAACTGGGAATGAGGAGTGCCCCAAACTCTCAAGATATTTTGCATGTTGCGCAAACACTGCAAAATTTCGCTAGAGATACCGCATCGCGTAAAGCATCAGCATTGTTAGAGTTTCTGGATCAAAACCCATCTTTACTCTTGTCAGATGGGACTTTAGTTCACGGATTGAATAAGGAGAGGTGGGTCCAACGTAAGGAAAATCGTCCCGCTTCGTATCCTCGAGTGATGCCTTGGTTCCAGGGGAAAGAACGCTTCTTCAAACCGCAAGAACTCGCCAGCCAGTCAAAAGCAAATATTGTGGGCGCAACAATGCCACTTGTTTCGAAGGCCTGCTGTAAAGCTCTTGAAACAGCTTTTGGTTGGAACAAATCACCTTCCCTTACTCATCTTCTCGAACAACTCCGCTTCGCATGCTGTGCATCACTGAATGCCATGGACGGCTATGGAAAACATCCTTTTGAAAGAATGTTGAAAGATATATACCAAGAAGCATCAAAGAACGCCGACACGACCATTAAAGCGATTGCCAATGATTCTAGATTTCCAGCGTGGATTTGGCACGGCAATGGATTTACATCACCCACCAGGATCGCGTTTTCCATCTCCTGCAAATTCAACTTAAAGCCTTACCTTTACGAAGTACCGGAAGATCTCCACTCCCTCCGTTCTTTTTTTGAACGCTGTGGTGTTCGCCCAACGTTTGGCGATTCCGACCTACTGGACATTCTGGCAAAAATTAAAGAGAAACACGACACAACAGGTGCAAGGAGCGAGGGTGTAATAGAGGACCAGAAACTTTCATGTGACATTCTTCACTGGATAGTGAGAGAAGGAAAGCCACTGAGTTCTGATTTGCGCACCAAACTCTTGGTTCCTGTTATGACCTGGGATAATACTTTGAAGTTAGTTCCTTGTAGTGAGTGTACCTTTTGTGATGCAACATGGTTGATGAAAGGAGGCCCGGAACTTCCAGTGACCAGCCAGTATCCCATGATCCTTGACAAGATTTCCACAAGTGTTGCTGAGCTTTTAGGTGTTCCGCCTATTAGCACGCTTGTCACATGTGCGGAGGCTCTTGGGATTGAACAGACAGGTCCTTATGAGCCAATTACCACCAGGCTTAAGAACATTTTGAGCGAGTACAAGGAAGGAGTTGGTGTTTTTCGGGAGCTTGTTCAGAATGCAGACGATGCTGGCGCCACCGAAGTAAAATTTGTTCTTGATTGGCGCAACCACCCAAAGAAAAGTCTCTTGGCTGGTGGTATGGCTGATTGCCAGGGGCCTGCGTTGTTAGTGTATAACAATGCAGTTTTCACGGACGACGACTTGAAGAACATATCCAAGTTAGCTGGTGCCACAAAGAAGGAAGACCTTGAGAAGATAGGCCGCTTTGGACTTGGCTTCAGCTCAGTTTACCACTTCACAGATGTTCCAAGTTTCATTAGCAGATGTTACGCTTTGTTCTTTGATCCGCACAGAACCCATCTTGAAAAACAAATACGGGATGCCGCAAAGCCTGGGATCAAACTTGATTTGGCAGTCAATCCGGCCAATTTACAGTGCTTTTCTCATCAGTTTGTACCTTTCAACGGATTTTTTGGCTGCGACACCTCGTCGTCCACAGGCCCAAACAAGTTCCATTTTCAAGGAACTCTGTTTCGATTTCCCTTTCGTATAAAACGAGGAGAAATCAGTGAGAAGGTGTACAGCCAAGAAGAAATTCGACGCCTCGTTTTCTCTTTTCAAGACTCCTCATCAAGTCTACTTTTGTTCACGCAAAATGTTAGGAAGGTGAGTTTTCTTGAAGTGGACAAAAACTCAATTGACCCAGGAACGCATCGAGTTCTTTTTGAGATTGAGAAAGAATCAGCTAACGTTTATCAACAGAACAAAAAATCTGAAAAAGAGCTTTCATTTCTGACGTCGTGTGCGGCATGGACAAGACAAGTACCTGGAATGAACAGGAACCTCAACCAAACCTCTCCTCCTAAAAGGTCAGAGCTCGTAACCATTTCTTCCAAGATCAACAGTAACGGTGCAAAGAAAAGTCAAGAAACTTGCTGCTGGCTTGTCACGTCCTGTTTGGGGACAGGTAATTCTTTTCAAGTGGCAACAAGCGAAGAAGGGAAAAAACAAGGCCTTCTCTCTGCCTCCGGAATAGCGGGACGAATTTCCTCCAGCATAAACGACGAGGACTTCTTTATGCCGGAGGTTTCTGGAGAGGTATTTTGCTTCCTTCCGCTGTCCATTCCAACGGGGTTACCGGTGCACGTGAACGGTTACTTTGCAGTCACATCCAACCGCCGAGGAATCTGGGAAAGTACTACAGCTGAAGTTTGGAGTCACCAGCCTATAGAAGCTCGATGGAACAAAAGCCTCATGGAGGATGCATTATCTCAGGCTTACCTACTGCTTCTACAGGACATGATGCTCATGCAAAAGAAAGGAAAGGTTCCTTCGTACGGAACCTTCGCGCTTTGGCCAAACCCAGAGACGCTCAAGTCATCCTCATGGACAACGCTCATCGCCAGTGTTTATCAAGGAATTGCCAAGTCAGATCTACCATTGGTGCACATGGGAGATAAGTGGCTTCCAGTTACACAGTGCATGTTTCAAGATGCTAAACTGCAAAAGCTTCCTAACAGTGCAAATGTCCTTGCAATGCTAGGTTACAAGGTGGTACTACTGCCCAACTTCGCAAAGAAAGGCTTCGAGCAGGCTGGATGCATGCAAATCATTAAAGAGCGAACAATGACACAAGAAAAGTTTCTCGAGGAAGTCTTTTTCCCTAACATTATCAAGATTCCTGGTCATTTAAGAGATGTCATTGTCTGTTACTTAATAGACCATTGCCTGCTTGGTCATTCACAACCTCAACCTGATTCCTTGCGAAGTCTCTACACCTCCTTGCTTTCAAAGAACCCATGTATTCCTTGTGGATCAGGTGACGAAGATTTGGCATTTCCAAAGGACCTTATCAGTCCTAAGAGCAAAGCGGCAAGTCTGTTCACATCGGAAGACAAACGATTTCCGGTTGGAAAGTGCTACCGTACCAGAGAACGTCTCCTCATGCTTGAGGATCTAGGTATGCTAGCAGACATCATTGATTGGGGCACGTTGCTTGAAAGAGCGCAGACTGTGCCAGTGATCTACCTACAAAAATCTGAACAAGATGCCCTTAAAAGGGTACACTGTCTTGTCAACTACGTGAATGAACACCTCCTTAAACTTGGCACTCCCACTGAAGCACAAAAGGTGGAGCTTACCAGGATCGACATTTTCCCAGTCCTAAAGAAACCAGCAAATTACGTAATGCCATGGAAAGGCTGTGGTGATCACAGAAACAGCGTCAATATGCTTTCGGCAGAGAAACTGTACAGCGAGGAGTACATGTTTGTCGTAGGGTCATCTAGGCCAATCCTTGATGAAAGCGAGATCCTCGGTTGTGGAAAGCTCAACCCAGAAACGAGAAGTCTCTTTGGTTTTAACGTTCGAAAGCCAACATTCCACGAAGTTCTTGTTCAGTTGGACCAGGCTATTCAAATCACAGCAAACTCTCCAGCTGAAGCACAATGTCTCGAAGACGTTTCCCAAAGTATATATGGCTATCTTCAAGAGCTTCTGCTAACGTCTGATGGGGAGACAATCATAGAGGAACTGAGCGATCGATGCTGGATATTGATCCAAGGCAGCTTTCTTTCATCATCGCAGCTCGCTTTTTCGTGGAAACGAACTGCAGAACCTTACCTCTATGAAGTACCAAAGAATCTCGCTGATAAGTACCGCCATCTTTTACAAGCCACAGGAGTACGCCAAAACTTCGACACAGAGGACGTTGTGCGCACACTCTACAAGCTCAGTAGAGAGAAGCGCGGGAAGCCCTTATCTAAAACGGAATTTAGAGTCACAAGGTCTTTGATTGAAGAGCTCTTAGAGGCTCCAGGACATGCCCTGCAGGCGGAAAATGGCATGATTCCTCTCCCTGACCATAATATGGTTCTATACCCGGCTAAAGAGTTAGCTATTAATGATGCACCCTGGGTAACGTCGAAATACGGTACTTCGTATGTCCACGAGTACGTGCCCATCGATCTTGCGTACAAGATAGGAGCCATTGACATCCGTTCCAAGAAATTGGCTGAGATATCACGCCCAATCGGACAGCCATTTGGTCAACGAGAGGAACTTACTGATCGTTTGAAAGGAATTTTGAAGTCATATCCTTGTGACGTTGGGATCCTAAAAGAGCTTGTTCAAAACGCTGACGATGCGGGAGCAAGTGAAATACACTTCATTTATGATCCACGAAACCACC
>JAHPZR010026966.1:0-7500 GCA_019787425.1 Platygyra sinensis
AAAATCTTGTCGGAAATCCCTCGGCAATGGTGGTCGGAAATCTTCGAAAATCATCAAAAAACGCCCGTCATCAGCATGTCTAGTGATATAAAAAGGAACATTACATTCCTCGTGGCAAAAGCAATATTGTTACGCATCGCTGCGCTGCGTTGCGTAACAATATTGCTTTTGCCACGAGGAATGTAATGTTCCTTTTTATATCACTAGACATGCTGATGACGGGCGTTTTTTGATGATTTTCGAAGATTTCCGACCACCTTCCGAGGATTTCCGAAGATTTTTCCAAAAACTGTTTCCGAAGGCCAGACGAGCGCTCCCAAACATTTTCCACGAATTTTCGAAGATGTCCGAAGATGTCCGAAGATGTCCGAAGATTGCCGAAGACTTTCGAGGAAGACCCGAAGATGTTTCGATGATACACTAACGAATTTAAGTACAATTTTAGGTGGCTCGAAACAGTTTTCATTTCCCAGACTAGTTTTACAAATTCTTTTCCATTTACAGTTTGGTTTATCGTATCAGTCTGGAAATTTACCACAGACATAAATTGAAACGTCATAGAATCACTACCTCATATTTTTTTCCAGAAAACCTGTTACCATGGCAACGATATAACCCATTCAGTTGCACCCTAAAATCGAAAGCTATCGTGTTATTAAGAGAACGGGTCTGTGAAATCTTTTCAACTTCCTATATTACATGTCATTCGGAATGGTCGTCAAAATATGTAACTTTAGAAAAATTCTGTAGGATAGAAGGAAGTAAAAACGTAATTTTTCGGGGACTATTGCTTTTAAATTTTTTCCCACCATACAGAATTTTTAAGAATTGGTATAATACGCATCCGATTGATCTTAGTTGTTCACCAAAAATTTGAAAAATATTCACCGGACTGAAGCGAAAATATCAGCGCCCGAAGTTAGAAAATATGAAAAAGTAGAGGTCGACTAGATCCCACTTTACGCATGCGCGAAGTTGTTCACGCGCGCTCATCAAGTTCTGCGCGTTGCGAAACGACCGGCTTTCATCCGGACTTATTCTTTGTGACAAGGAGATATTTTCCTGACGATGGTTTTACGGGTTAAGAAAAGTAAACCAAAACCAATTTGGGAGACTTTACCGTCGCATTTGCATTAACGTGTTACAAGATCTATTTTCTCTACTCTTCTCTCTTTGATTTTGATTCATTCCGCTGACGCTGCATCTTAGTAAATGACGTGCGTAGTTTGCGCGCGCACGTGCAGCTAAAAACCCTTTCAAGCCTCCTTAATCAATACAGTAAAATTTCCGTGAGAAGCCTGGTATATTTTCAGTAAACACTCGTGTCTATATAATAATACACCAATATTTCACACATTCTTTATACGTATACGCGGGGGAGACTATAATGCCTCCTCAGGTTTTGGCCTCTGGGCCAAAACCCTGCGGGAGCAACAAATTGACGTCAGTTTTTCATGCGTCTGTCCTGTTATTGATCATGAATTTCGTCATAACATTGCCAAAGTAGCCGTGGATCCGCAGACTACTTTGACAATGTCATGACGAAATTCATTGTCAATAACAGGACTGACGCATTAAAAACTGACATCAATTACCTTTTTACGATGACAAACTGTCAAATTGTCCGCTCTTATAATTTCATGTCTGTCCGCTTATTGACAATAAAAACTAGCCAATGAGCGCACGAGTATTTCTGCGGTTAAAATCTATTGATCGGCGCGCGCAGGGCCAGGGCATGGGATACCTCATTCTCGTCCCCAGAGCCTACGATCCTTTTGGCCTGTGGTTGGGATCGAGAGCTCTGGTCGGACCCAATTTCCTGAGCATGCGCAGGGTAGTCGTTTCGAACTCTCAACCAATCAGATTTGCTAGATTTGACGGGAAGTCCGTGAATCGCGGACTTCCGGTTTTGGACCAAACCAGAGCTCTCGATCCCAACCACAGGCCAAAAGGATCGTAGGCTCTGGGGACGAGAATGGAGATACCTCCATAGCTGGTAATTGGTCACGTTACAACTTGTGTGACATTGTGACAAAGGCTAGTGTAACATTCGTGGCATCAACGGACGTTCATTTTAAGTGCTACATAAGCGCTGATACTAAAATACAAACATCCATCAAGCATGAAACAGAAGTAAAGACCATTCATCGCAAAACATGGTTCCATGCAAGCCTGTCGTGTTCATTCAGGTGCACTTAACGAACTCACCTCTCAGAGATCAACCGGCAAGTGTTCGTTGTTGTTGTTTCTAACATTGTGGCACATAGTCCTCAAGTTCCTAGTAGTCATTAGGCTAGTAGTAGTCGTAGTAGTAGTAGTAGTAGTAGTAGTAGTAGTAGTAGTAGTAGTAGTAGTAGTAGTAGTAGTAGTAGTAGTAGTAGTAGTAGTAGTAGTAGTAATAGTAGTAGTAGTAGTAGTAGTAGTAGTAGTAGTAGTAGTAGTAGTAGTAGTAGTAGTAGTAGTAGTAGTAGTAGTAGTAGTAGTAGTAGTGGTAGTAGTGGTAGTAGTGGTAGTAGTGGTAGTAGTGGTAGTAGTGGTAGTAGTGGTAGTAGTGGTAGTAGTGGTAGTAGTGGTAGTAGTGGTAGTAGTGGTAGTAGTGGTAGTAGTGGTAGTAGTGGTAGTGGTAGTGGTAGTGGTAGTGGTAGTGGTAGTGGTAGTGGTAGTAGTAGTGGTAGTAGTGGTAGTAGTGGTAGTAGTGGTAGTAGTGGTAGTAGTGGTAGTAGTGGTAGTAGTGGTAGTAGTGGTAGTAGTGGTAGTAGTGGTAGTAGTAGTAGTAGTAGTAGTAGTAGTAGTAGTAGTAGTAGTAGTAGTAGTAGTAGTAGTAGTAGTAGTAGTAGTAGTAGTGGTAGTAGTGGTAGTAGTGGTAGTAGTGGTAGTAGTGGTAGTAGTGGTAGTAGTGGTAGTAGTGGTAGTAGTGGTAGTAGTGGTAGTAGTGGTAGTAGTGGTAGTGGTAGTGGTAGTGGTAGTGGTAGTGGTAGTGGTAGTGGTAGTGGTAGTGGTAGTGGTAGTGGTAGTAGTGGTAGTAGTGGTAGTAGTGGTAGTAGTGGTAGTAGTGGTAGTAGTGGTAGTAGTGGTAGTAGGGTAGTAGTGGTAGTAGTGGTAGTAGTGGTAGTAGTGGTAGTAGTGGTAGTAGTGGTAGTAGTGGTAGTAGTGGTAGTAGTGGTAGTAGTGGTAGTAGTGGTAGTAGTGGTAGTAGTGGTAGTAGTGGTAGTAGTGGTAGTAGTGGTAGTAGTGGTAGTAGTGGTAGTAGTGGTAGTAGTGGTAGTAGTGGTAGTAGTGGTAGTGGTAGTGGTAGTGGTAGTGGGAGTGGGAGTGGTAGTGGTAGTGGTAGTGGTAGTGGTAGTGGTAGTGGTTGTAGTGGTAGTGGTAGTGGTAGTGGTAGTGGTAGTGGTAGTGGTAGTGGTAGTGGTAGTGGTAGTGGTAGTGGTAGTGGTAGTGGTAGTGGTAGTCGTAGTAGTAGTAGTAGTACTAGTAGTAGTAGTAGTAGTAGTAGTAGTAGTAGTAGTAGTACAGGATTCAGTTGTCATAAAAACGGTAAATGAAAACTTTCTACTTTCATTTTCTCCTAGCGTTCCGTCGATCTGCGGGAGAATGTACTAAAGGAGCTTATCGGGACGATGGCTACGGTTAATTAGCGACAGCCATTATTTACTTTTGAATTGATCAACTTTAACGCAACCTTCACTTCAAGAATGGATCTCCAGCTTATCCAAGTACTAAAGGAAGCTTTTTGCCACTACTTAGAAGGCCAACAAACGATCCTGAACGGTAGAAGACGCATTTTCGCCGAGTGCAAGGGTTATGCAAATGAACTTTGACACGAGCGATAGTTGTGTAAATACACTGATTGTGGCAGATTTTAATCTGTTGTCGCGTGCAATCCAAGGAGATACCCAGCGGTTTGAACTTATGGAACGGTTTATTAAGGTAAGACATTTACTGTGATGTGCTCTTTAGCCTTCATTTAGACCCAACTTTTGAGATTTTCTTCCTCAAACTTGGCTAAATTTTAGTAGGTGAACAAAGGCCTCGGGGTAGGGTGTCTTCCAGCCTCTCTGGTAAGCTTAGAATTTTCCGAAAAGTTTCCGTATTTCGTCAGTCAAAGTAATGAATGTACCTTAGAACTTCTACGAAAAACGAATTTTGCGAGCTGCATTTTAGGGGACGTAGCACGCTTCACAAAATCGGTGAATTTTACCTTTCTGATCACGGTCGGCAACTTCAGTTCGCCCAAAATTCAATTTTGGCTCGTAGCAAAGCAAAAATAAGAAACTGGAAAATAATAAATTGCTTTTTTATATATATGAACCAAACCCTTTTTACTGACAAAAAATGAGGGAAAACTATTTTTGGTCCCGAAGTCGAGTGGACCGCTTTTAGAGAGACTGCCACTTAAGTATGCAAAGTGCGAGTTTAAAAGTGTGAAAGCCCAAAACTCCCGTGCTGCATATTAATTCCGCAGCGTACACACGAATTGCATTCTTAAACTAGTGAGCCTTTGACGTCATTTTCTCCTCGATCCAGCTCTCTCAAGAACTTAAATTTAGTAATGGCGGATCATTAAATAGGAAAGTTCCAGTTAAAATAAACAGGTGCCTTTTTTAAATCAAGGATTAAAACTTGGGTCACTTAGTGTTTAGTTAACATAGTTTTGAAATCCAAAGAAAAAAAATAATTTATTTTTGGTCACAGGGGCACTTTAACAGTAAAGTGTCCTTTCTGCTCCACCGGAAGCCCTTCCTTCTCTCGACAGCCTCAACACTTTCACCTAAACTCGACACCACCTTTGTTTCCAGCGAAAACAATGCCGTCATTATTCTAGCTCTTCCGGCTATCCTGTATCTTGGAGTAGAATAGCTGGAATGGAAATCCAAGTATTCCGGAATAAGAATAGTTTCCAAACAAACGCTTACTCGCATTATTCCAATTATTTTTATTCCGGAATGATTCCAAACAAACGCGCCCCAAGGATAAAGCTATCTGTACACGTACAAGGCATTTGCTATTTTCACTGTGAAAATAGCCACAGATTTAGCCTGTGCGCAACGCCGGTATCCTTGTAACACCTCAGGGTTTAGGAGACAATGCTTTTCAAGTCTCCAGGGAACTCATTTGCCTATTTATGCAAACCTTCTCTGGTTTTCGGTCTTTTCCACCAAATTACGCCGTTCTGGTCTAGTGTGAAATTTTTTCCCCCCTCTACCTCCCCTTCAGCGGCGCGTGCATCTTTCCCATATCTCTGTCTTACGACCCTCTGCCTCTGCAAAATGTCGCTTCTCATACATGTCATAACTTAGTACAGTCAAACCTGTATATAACGGCCCTGTATATAGTGGTCACCCTGTGTATAACGGCCACTGAACAACTTCCCAAAAGTCATCCCTTATATTTACTGTTAAGTTGACCTGCATAGAGCGGTCACCTGTATATAACGGATGCGGTCACCCTTTGGACTTTCTGAATCCACAATTTTATTGTCTTTTACCTGTATATGACGGTCGCGGAATTGGTAAGATAAAAAAAAAACTGACAAGCTTTATTCTTCAGCTCGTTAAATGGCAGCAACCAAGGTGTGGTGTCTCACAAAAATACAAATACTATCAGTACTAAACACCTTTCATCGCGCTTATACGTACGACACATGCTTGCAGCAGATAGCATTAAAGTGCCGTCGCTTTTAAGCTAGTTACTGTAACTGTTTCCAATTCCGAGTCGTTGGTTTCAAATGCCAACAAATCCTGACAAAGAATTCTTCCGTTATCTTAAAAACAAATCGAATGTGGCTTAGTGTGGCATTAATCGGACATGTTTTTAATCAATCTGAATGCAGAAATTGTTGCTTGCATATTATTATCCAGAAAATCCCGCCACAAGCAGAATCTGGAAAGTACTTCCAAATATGGTTTCACCCCGATTTGGGGGTTAAAATGGCGGCGTTCTGAGCATGCCCATGCAAGTTATCCTGGTCTCACTTTTCGCCTGCCCGGGTTCAGCCCCTATAGGGGGCGGAAAGAAAGGAGAATTTAAGGATTGGACTAAGCACTGCTGTATCAAATAGGTTTATTTTGGGAGGGCTTGGCGGGAACCACCGGGCAAAGGCGTCGTGAAAAATAGAAATTAAAAGCTGGTTTAAAAGAATCTGGAAACAGAAAGTCTTTGATCCAAGTCGTCACTGACATATATGTCTTTGGCTTATACCGACTTCCAGCGGCCTTACTTTGTCTCTGAAACACTCTGTCGCTGGCACCACTGTTTGCTGCCATAGTCGCGCCACCCGAACGCAGAGAGCTAACTTGGAAGGATCAGCCTCAATGCTCTTCAAGTTCCGCCTGAAAGTTTCTCTCAAGTGCTGTAACGCATAGGCTTATCAGGAACTATCGACTTACAGGGATCGTTTCCCTTAGAAATGGATCTAAAAATCAGATCACTTGAAACTGAAAGGCTTGGAGAGCTAACACCTGCAGATCCAATTTCCTGCTACCGTTGAAAAGAATAGTCTCAACATTCTGGTTGTCTGAATACCAGATGACCCTTGCGTTGGACGAACGCCCCGCAAAGGCCGCCAAGGCGAGAAAAACGGCCTTAAGTTCTCTCCAAGTAAAACTGTGGCCCTTTTTCCTCAGAGGACAAATTCTCATAAAAAAAACCAATTCTCAGTCCGACTCGACAAACGCGCCACAGGCTGAATCGGAAGCATCGGAGAAACTAACCTGTGCCGGTAGCGATTGTACCCCCCGCCCCACCCCCAATAAACTCTGCCGTTGAAGGAATCTACATTGTTAGCCCAAAAGTTAATCTCCGAAATTAAAGTTAATCTCCGACAAGAAAACTTCGCTTTCCCAGTGTAGCCACAGACTCCCCAATTTCTAAATACGTGGTGTTTGCGACAGCTTTTGTATATAGAGAATTGTATGGGAAAATCACCGATGGTAAAAAAAAATTGTGTAAATAACTATCTCATTTGAAATAAAGTTTTCCTACCTCAAAATGTGTTCGCGAAACTTGTCTCTTGTAGCCAATTTTCGAAGCCATTTTGACGCCGTTTGGTGAAATTAGTTGAAAAAAACCGTACTCCTCCTTCTAAAGAGAATGGAAAAGGGCAGACCACTCCCATATATCGCTGGTTGAACGTCCACTCCACAAATCGCTTTCTCCGCAATAGGAAAAAGTTCCCCCGCAACGCATATAACTAATAACAGTTTCCATAACGCCAATATATTTAACTCCAAAGCGCGTGTTTCGGCAACGGCCGGGACGAGGACTCGTTGAAGAACGAAAAAATTTGCATTTAAAAACTCACCTTCTTTCGGTTTTCCTGAGCCCCTTGTCGACCAGCCTTGCGATGACGGGCCGCCTTGCAACGTGGTGTCATGCTCAAACTCTGGAAACGTAACATTTTTGTCGCGAATTCCCCACCTTAAGGCTCCCCAAGGGCTATTAAAAATCCCAACAGAACAATTATGGATTGCAAAGCTTTTTCTTTCGCCTCGACGGCCACAT
>JAHPZR010026967.1:0-5000 GCA_019787425.1 Platygyra sinensis
TAGTAGTAGTAGTAGTAGTAGTAGTAGTAGTAGTAGTAGTAGTAGTAGTAGTAGTAGTAGTAGTAGTAGTAGTAGTAGTAGTAGTAGTAGTAGTAGTAGTAGTAGTAGTAGTAGTAGTAGTAGTAGTAGTAGTAGTAGTAGTAGTAGTAGTAGTAGTAGTAGTAGTAGTAGTAGTAGTAGTGGTAGTAGTGGTAGTAGTGGTAGTAGTGGTAGTAGTGGTAGTAGTGGTAGTAGTGGTAGTAGTGGTAGTAGTGGTAGTAGTGGTAGTAGTGGTAGTAGTGGTAGTAGTGGTAGTAGTGGTAGTAGTGGTAGTGGTAGTGGTAGTGGTAGTGGTAGTGGTAGTGGTAGTAGTAGTGGTAGTAGTGGTAGTAGTGGTAGTAGTGGTAGTAGTGGTAGTAGTGGTAGTAGTGGTAGTAGTGGTAGTAGTGGTAGTAGTGGTAGTAGTGGTAGTAGTAGTAGTAGTAGTAGTAGTAGTAGTAGTAGTAGTAGTAGTAGTAGTAGTAGTAGTAGTAGTAGTAGTAGTAGTAGTGGTAGTAGTGGTAGTAGTGGTAGTAGTGGTAGTAGTGGTAGTAGTGGTAGTAGTGGTAGTAGTGGTAGTAGTGGTAGTAGTGGTAGTAGTGGTAGTAGTGGTAGTGGTAGTGGTAGTGGTAGTGGTAGTGGTAGTGGTAGTGGTAGTGGTAGTGGTAGTGGTAGTGGTAGTAGTGGTAGTAGTGGTAGTAGTGGTAGTAGTGGTAGTAGTGGTAGTAGTGGTAGTAGTGGTAGTAGGGTAGTAGTGGTAGTAGTGGTAGTAGTGGTAGTAGTGGTAGTAGTGGTAGTAGTGGTAGTAGTGGTAGTAGTGGTAGTAGTGGTAGTAGTGGTAGTAGTGGTAGTAGTGGTAGTAGTGGTAGTAGTGGTAGTAGTGGTAGTAGTGGTAGTAGTGGTAGTAGTGGTAGTAGTGGTAGTAGTGGTAGTAGTGGTAGTGGTAGTGGTAGTGGTAGTGGGAGTGGGAGTGGTAGTGGTAGTGGTAGTGGTAGTGGTAGTGGTAGTGGTTGTAGTGGTAGTGGTAGTGGTAGTGGTAGTGGTAGTGGTAGTGGTAGTGGTAGTGGTAGTGGTAGTGGTAGTGGTAGTGGTAGTGGTAGTGGTAGTCGTAGTAGTAGTAGTAGTACTAGTAGTAGTAGTAGTAGTAGTAGTAGTAGTAGTAGTAGTACAGGATTCAGTTGTCATAAAAACGGTAAATGAAAACTTTCTACTTTCATTTTCTCCTAGCGTTCCGTCGATCTGCGGGAGAATGTACTAAAGGAGCTTATCGGGACGATGGCTACGGTTAATTAGCGACAGCCATTATTTACTTTTGAATTGATCAACTTTAACGCAACCTTCACTTCAAGAATGGATCTCCAGCTTATCCAAGTACTAAAGGAAGCTTTTTGCCACTACTTAGAAGGCCAACAAACGATCCTGAACGGTAGAAGACGCATTTTCGCCGAGTGCAAGGGTTATGCAAATGAACTTTGACACGAGCGATAGTTGTGTAAATACACTGATTGTGGCAGATTTTAATCTGTTGTCGCGTGCAATCCAAGGAGATACCCAGCGGTTTGAACTTATGGAACGGTTTATTAAGGTAAGACATTTACTGTGATGTGCTCTTTAGCCTTCATTTAGACCCAACTTTTGAGATTTTCTTCCTCAAACTTGGCTAAATTTTAGTAGGTGAACAAAGGCCTCGGGTAGGGTGTCTTCCAGCCTCTCTGGTAAGCTTAGAATTTTCCGAAAAGTTTCCGTATTTCGTCAGTCAAAGTAATGAATGTACCTTAGAACTTCTACGAAAACGAATTTTGCGAGCTGCATTTTAGGGGACGTAGCACGCTTCACAAAATCGGTGAATTTTACCTTTCTGATCACGGTCGGCAACTTCAGTTCGCCCAAAATTCAATTTTGGCTCGTAGCAAAGCAAAAATAAGAAACTGGAAAATAATAAATTGCTTTTTTATATATATGAACCAAACCCTTTTTACTGACAAAAAATGAGGGAAAACTATTTTTGGTCCCGAAGTCGAGTGGACCGCTTTTAGAGAGACTGCCACTTAAGTATGCAAAGTGCGAGTTTAAAAGTGTGAAAGCCCAAAACTCCCGTGCTGCATATTAATTCCGCAGCGTACACACGAATTGCATTCTTAAACTAGTGAGCCTTTGACGTCATTTTCTCCTCGATCCAGCTCTCTCAAGAACTTAAATTTAGTAATGGCGGATCATTAAATAGGAAAGTTCCAGTTAAAATAAACAGGTGCCTTTTTTAAATCAAGGATTAAAACTTGGGTCACTTAGTGTTTAGTTAACATAGTTTTGAAATCCAAAGAAAAAAAATAATTTATTTTTGGTCACAGGGGCACTTTAACAGTAAAGTGTCCTTTCTGCTCCACCGGAAGCCCTTCCTTCTCTCGACAGCCTCAACACTTTCACCTAAACTCGACACCACCTTTGTTTCCAGCGAAAACAATGCCGTCATTATTCTAGCTCTTCCGGCTATCCTGTATCTTGGAGTAGAATAGCTGGAATGGAAATCCAAGTATTCCGGAATAAGAATAGTTTCCAAACAAACGCTTACTCGCATTATTCCAATTATTTTTATTCCGGAATGATTCCAAACAAACGCGCCCCAAGGATAAAGCTATCTGTACACGTACAAGGCATTTGCTATTTTCACTGTGAAAATAGCCACAGATTTAGCCTGTGCGCAACGCCGGTATCCTTGTAACACCTCAGGGTTTAGGAGACAATGCTTTTCAAGTCTCCAGGGAACTCATTTGCCTATTTATGCAAACCTTCTCTGGTTTTCGGTCTTTTCCACCAAATTACGCCGTTCTGGTCTAGTGTGAAATTTTTTCCCCCTCTACCTCCCCTTCAGCGGCGCGTGCATCTTTCCCATATCTCTGTCTTACGACCCTCTGCCTCTGCAAAATGTCGCTTCTCATACATGTCATAACTTAGTACAGTCAAACCTGTATATAACGGCCCTGTATATAGTGGTCACCCTGTGTATAACGGCCACTGAACAACTTCCCAAAAGTCATCCCTTATATTTACTGTTAAGTTGACCTGCATAGAGCGGTCACCTGTATATAACGGATGCGGTCACCCTTTGGACTTTCTGAATCCACAATTTTATTGTCTTTTACCTGTATATGACGGTCGCGGAATTGGGTAAGATAAAAAAAAACTGACAAGCTTTATTCTTCAGCTCGTTAAATGGCAGCAACCAAGGTGTGGTGTCTCACAAAAATACAAATACTATCAGTACTAAACACCTTTCATCGCGCTTATACGTACGACACATGCTTGCAGCAGATAGCATTAAAGTGCCGTCGCTTTTAAGCTAGTTACTGTAACTGTTTCCAATTCCGAGTCGTTGGTTTCAAATGCCAACAAATCCTGACAAAGAATTCTTCCGTTATCTTAAAAACAAATCGAATGTGGCTTAGTGTGGCATTAATCGGACATGTTTTTAATCAATCTGAATGCAGAAATTGTTGCTTGCATATTATTATCCAGAAAATTCCCGCCACAAGCAGAATCTGGAAAGTACTTCCAAATATGGTTTCCCCCGATTTGGGGGTTAAAATGGCGGCGTTCTGAGCATGCCCATGCAAGTTATCCTGGTCTCACTTTTCGCCTGCCCGGGTTCAGCCCCTATAGGGGGCGGAAAGAAAGGAGAATTTAAGGATTGGACTAAGCACTGCTGTATCAAATAGGTTTATTTTGGGAGGGCTTGGCGGGAACCACCGGGCAAAGGCGTCGTGAAAAATAGAAATTAAAAGCTGGTTTAAAAGAATCTGGAAACAGAAAGTCTTTGATCCAAGTCGTCACTGACATATATGTCTTTGGCTTATACCGACTTCCAGCGGCCTTACTTTGTCTCTGAAACACTCTGTCGCTGGCACCACTGTTTGCTGCCATAGTCGCGCCACCCGAACGCAGAGAGCTAACTTGGAAGGATCAGCCTCAATGCTCTTCAAGTTCCGCCTGAAAGTTTCTCTCAAGTGCTGTAACGCATAGGCTTATCAGGAACTATCGACTTACAGGGATCGTTTCCCTTAGAAATGGATCTAAAAATCAGATCACTTGAAACTGAAAGGCTTGGAGAGCTAACACCTGCAGATCCAATTTCCTGCTACCGTTGAAAAGAATAGTCTCAACATTCTGGTTGTCTGAATACCAGATGACCCTTGCGTTGGACGAACGCCCCGCAAAGGCCGCCAAGGCGAGAAAAACGGCCTTAAGTTCTCTCCAAGTAAAACTGTGCCCTTTTTCCTCAGAGGACAAATTCTCATAAAAAACCAATTCTCAGTCCGACTCGACAAACGCGCCACAGGCTGAATCGGAAGCATCGGAGAAACTAACCTGTGCCGGTAGCGATTGTACCCCCCCGCCCCCCCCCCCAATAAACTCTGCCGTTGAAGGAATCTACATTGTTAGCCCAAAAGTTAATCTCCGAAATTAAAGTTAATCTCCGACAAGAAAACTTCGCTTTCCCAGTGTAGCCACAGACTCCCCAATTTCTAAATACGTGGTGTTTGCGACAGCTTTTGTATATAGAGAATTGTATGGGAAAATCACCGATGGTAAAAAAAAATTGTGTAAATAACTATCTCATTTGAAATAAAGTTTTCCTACCTCAAATGTGTCGCGAACTTGTCTCTTGTGCCAATTTTCGAGCCATTCTGACGCCGTTTAGTGAAATTATTTGAAACCGTTACTCCTCCTTCTAAAAGAATGGAAAGGCAGACCACTCCATATATCGCTGGTTTAACGTCACTCCACAAATCGCTTTCTCCTCAATAGGAAAAGTCCCGAAACGCAATAAAAATAACATTTCCATAACGCCCAATATATTTAACTCCAAATGCGTGTTTCGGCGGCCGAGAGACTCGTGAAGAACGAAAAATTTGCATTAAAACTCACCTCTTCGGTTTTCCTGAGCCCCTTGTGACCAGACTTGCGATGACGGCCGCTTGCAACGT
>JAHPZR010026967.1:20000-25077 GCA_019787425.1 Platygyra sinensis
AAACCACTGTCATCTGTTCGAAAGGCTCGCCGGAGCTATCAGTTCCAAAACAATCGCTAACTTTTCGAACTGCTCGTCGCAATCCGTTGAATAAACACACGACGTTATTCATACATAATCATTTTCAGAGGCAATCCATGGCTGTTATTCGTGGCAAAAAATATAATCATCAACCGTTCGAGCTGGTACAAGCTGTTCCCCCCAAAAAAGATTATTCAGCCTTCTGCTTAGCCACTAAGCTGAAGTGTGTTTTCGAGTGCAACAAACTTCAAGTTAATCTTTAAGCCAAGTTCGTTGACATTGAGTAATAATTGTTCAGCAGACATAAAAGAAAAAAATGCCTTCTTCGTGACAAAGAATAATCTTGCTTCAGAGAAAAAATCAAGCAAATAAAATCACGGAGAAATCCTTTTTATAGCGGCTGAAGTCGATAGTCAAACTGTTTGGTTTGTCAAAAAAAAATACCGTTTGGGCAGCCCTGCTGCAAAGTCGTACTTTTCTCTCGGGTTACCGTTCTCTCGTCTATCAATGAAGAGCAGGATAACTACTTTTGCACGGACTTGATATCAGATAAGAAAGCAATGACGTCATCTGCGTATTGAACAATTTTATATTGATCTGATTCTAATTAAATTACTCGTTGCTAGGTCGAATTACAACAGCTAATATCTCTACCGCAATTATCAATAAATATTGAGTTAAAGGCTCTTATTTCCTCACGCCTCTGCTTAGATCAAAACCTGCCGAGAACAAGCCATTATTTAATTTACAAGTGGATATATTGCTGTCAGTAAATTGTTTTTACCCATCTAATAAGACTATGACCAAAGCCAAAGATTTCTGAACATTCAGTTGAACATAAAATTTCAATTGAATGCTTCTTCGAAATCTAGAAATAGAAGTATTCCCGACGGATTGACTGTTATGATGTATTCCATCACATCAAGATTATATCTTGCAACTTCCCATATATGGGAGCCCATATCGGTCAAAAGTGGTTTGAGTTCATGACTGGTGATCAAGAAATTGATCGCTATGGTTGAGTTTATCGATTAACGGTGGTCGGCTGCTAGGGCTTTTTTTCCCGTTCCTTCCAAAACTGAGAGTTCTAGGGGGAGGTATAATCCATCGAATGCAACGAAACTTGGCAGGCAAGTAGGTTGATAAATTATCTATTTATTGGTGTTTGTATCATCCCATGTGACTGCTATTGTGACGTCATATCAGGCGTTAGCGTGGTCAATTTTTCAAGTACGCACAAACGTAAGTAAACTGAGCGAAAAACACTGCGTTCTTTATTTCTTGCTCGAAATAGTTGTGTGAAAACAAGCAAAGAACAAAGCGTCTTCCCGTTATTTTGAGCAAACTCGGCGCAAACAAAACATTGTTTTGCTTGTGGATCCTCGAGCATGCGCTCAGCGGCGTTTTTCGTTTTATAGTACAGTTATCATTTATATAAAGCAAAGAGTAAGATGTGTTTCTTTGAACCAAGCCGAACAATGGTTAATTCTCTGTTTCACCATTTGTGTTCTTAGTGCTACGCTGCACAACATTCACATGTACCCTTACTTTCTCTTCGCCGCGATTCACCACCTAAATCGTCCCCGACTTTCTTTGTCCGACCTCGTAGTTCAGTCGGCAGAGTAACAGTAGATCTAATCCGGAGGTCATGTGTTCGATTCCCACCGAGGTCAAAAGATTTTTTTTCTTTACCACGTGTGGTTCCTTCATTCTCTTTACTAGGGCTTACGCCCAGTAAGTTATTCATGGGTTTAATTAGCACTTTAATTTACACTTCTGAGTTAATTCTCTGTTTCACCATTTTGTGTTCTTAGTGCTACGCGGCACAACATTCATATCTTTCATAATGGGCAATGCCACATTTCTTAGAAACCAAAATTATTGACGCAAACAATGTTGACTTCCTGCACACTTTGTCCAAAAATGACGAATGACGATGACACGATCGAAAACCTGGGCGATTCTGGATAAGAACAGGGTAAATGCCTGGTTGGACAACACGTTTGGCAACAATGGCATGGTAAGTGAGTGGAAAGAAACCTCAGACTGTCTCAACCTACCCCTAGTCTTTTTCTGGCGGCATTTTGTTCCTTGTTGTCGAGGCAACAAACAGCTTGTTAACCATTTCATTATTAGTGTTCCCGGAGTTGTCGCCGTGTGTAAACGGTCGGGCCCAATCTGGATATCCTCTTAGTGTACACGCCAACGAATCCGAACACTCCAAAATTGGCGAGTCCGGAAACATTTACGAATCTGTAAAAATTTCCTCTAGTGTAAACCCCATCTGAATTTTGATATCCCCTGACCGTTCTTTATAAGCAACGCAACACCTCTGGCACTTGTGCTCCCATGAGAAAACAATATTTACGCGCCCCATTCTTTTATCCACAGGCCCTCTCGTTCTTAATTACTCGAGTGCGTTTCTTGTAAGAATATCAAATCAGCTTTTTGTTTAATTTCTACGCCTGGAAAAGATAGCTCGACAATTTTTGAAATTACTAAAGCCTCTCGCGTTTTAAGGTAATAATAGCCTTTTTACTATAACTGCAGAAATTCACGCGCGTTCATTGGTTTACTTTTATTGTCCATGTGCGGACAGACACAAATTTGAAATTCATGCGCCGCGTCAGCGAGCGAGAGCGGGCAATTCGACAATTCGTTATCGTAAAAAACAAATTGATGTCAGTTTTTAATGCGTCTGTCCTGTTATTGACAATGAATTTCGTCATAACATTGTCAAAGTAGTCTGCGGATCCACTTGGCTATCGCCTCGTGGATCCACAGCCACTTTGCAATGTTATGAGGAAATTCATGATCAATAACAGGACAGACGCATAAAAAAACTGACGTCAATTTGTTAAATTTCCGAGTTCCCTTACCTCTGTTTCAAAGCGAGTCTAAATGCGAAACCATTCTTAAGAAAGTGACTTTGATTTGCATGAAAATGAACTGCATGCAGAACTCATTTTCATAAGAATGGTTTCGCACTTAGACTCGCTTTGAAACATAAGGCACAAGAGAACCCGGAAATGGCCCATTCGATACTGTCAGGCTTCGGAACAGATTTAGGCATTTTAGAAGTTTGTAGATTGTTCTTTGCACATTATTGACAAGTGTATCATTCATTAAAACATTTAATTGACATTCCTTTAATTAGTCTGTAGCATAAATGTAAATAGCAAAAACTTAGATCGACTGAAAGTGTATACGCAAAAACTTGTCAATCAATTCCAAAAGTAGTGACGTTCGCAGTGCTCCGGCACAAGCATAAGCAATCATATAAACGCGAGTATATACAGATGCACATAAAAAGTCGAAAAACATAAAACAATAACAAAACACGCACACAACAGAAACATTAAGTAACGAAAGCACACTTACCATCCTGGTCGAGACACACTTACGCCGAGATGTCCTTAGCGGCATAGAGGCTTAAACATTGTATGCAAATAGAAAAAGAGAATAGTTCTCAACTGAGTGCAAACAAGAATGTCTACCATTAAACAAATCAGTTTAGTTCAGCAAATACCATCAGTCGGCAGTTTAATTGACTGATTAAGGCTTTGTCGAAGTATTCTCCATATGTAATATCTACGTCGGGATAGACCACGGTATAAATGTGAATTCCACTCTGCGGCCTTCTCTTGTTTTGTTTTCGATCAAATGATCTCTTCTTAATCTGGACTTTTCCTTTACCTGTATGAGAACCTCGGATATGTCATCCGGAATGGAGATTTGACAATCATAGGAGAAAGTGTAATAACCTTGGAAACTCATATAATTGCAAAAGAGATGTTCCGATAGAAAGGCGTCCAGAGAATCGCATTCTTTTTCCACGTCCTAACGTAACCCCCACATAACGACATTATTTCTCTTCGAACGATTCTCACGATCGTCAATTGCTGGTTTTCAGTGTCACGCTATTCAAAATAGATCAAAATAAAAGCCAGAACCGTTCACTTGATAAAATCCAGAATCTGGGAAAAGAAAGAAGTTAAAGATGCAAAGATTCTCGCCAGGATATGCGGATAAATTTTTTTTACCTAGATTTATAAAGATTTGTATGGAGACGCCATGTCGATGCCCGTCCGGATGGGCACCAACAGGGCGGCCGGAAACCAACAGAGACATGTGTCACTGAGTTTTGCTACAAAAGCGCGAATTTATCTCTCGGGGAACTCAAAAATAGAAAAAGCTCCGAAAAAAATGATTTGCTTGACGCCATTGCATACACTGGCTGCACTCTCAAAATTGAGCAGCTGCTAAAACCAACCTATCCTATCGAAAAATCAAGATAACAGTCTTTTTCTTCGCAGCTAACAAAAATATAGACAGTACTAAAGTTGCTTTGGCGTCTTCTAATGCTTAACTCGAGCATTTTGAGTTTGATTTGATCAGGAACAGCATATTTTGTTCTAAATTACACAAATACTTTCCTACCTGGCGACGGAGATAGACGAGCGAGTTGACGAACGTGGGCAACCCATTTTCGGCGTCAAACCAAAAGCTTGGAGACACAAAACGTTCGTATTTGCCCTTTTGTTAATCTGCTTTATATGTTTTTGAGACTATAAATCCCTTTTCTTGAATAATGAATGCCGTCTCTAATGAGAAACGTCCTACTTCAGTGGCTTTTTAACATCAGGCCGACTGGTACACAAATTTCCCGCGGTTTCAAGGTGCACAACGTGATCACGTTCGAGTCCAAAGTTCAAGTTGTTGTTTCTCTAGGGAGTTAGCGAGTTTTATTCGCCCTAGGGAGTTAGCAGGGGTGGATCCAGAGTAGTTCAAGTGATTTCCAGAAATCACTCAAATGTTTCAAAATCTGCGTTTGTTATTTCTCAGGTTCGTTATTGCAGTTCGAGAAATCAATTATCCTTCTTATTTTATTGATTATTATGAAATACACCTTAAAAAAACGTGATGCATCTCGTTATCCCGTTGATTACGCAAGCAAACCCAGCTGTTCTCGGGCGAATTCGACGAGTTTTTGTCGTGGATATTTCCGAGAACAACGTGATTAGGCACGGCGAGAGAAAATTTGTACGCAGGGGGG
>JAHPZR010026969.1:0-2500 GCA_019787425.1 Platygyra sinensis
AGGAAGCAGTAGGTCTTACTTGAACAGTGATGTTGCTGCAGAATCGGGACTGGAAGGGAAACCACACGAGTTAACTGTGAAGGTGCTTAATGACAATCAGAGAAACTTAACTCCTCAATTGTAGAGTTCACGATCAATAGTTTGGATGGAAGAGTGCACAAACAAGCTTCCGCTTACACGACTGAACGAGTCACGGGCAATATGCAAGTTTTGAATTGGAACTTGTACAAAACCAAGTGGAAGCACTTAGAGCGCATAAAGTTCCCACAAGTGGGGCCCAGGCCTATTGTTGCCCTGTTCATCGGGGTGAATCAGGCTGATCTGTTGTATTCATTGGAAGATGTTAGGGGAAGACCGGGAGAGCCCATCGCTAGATTGACACCACTGGGGTGGATCTGTATCGGGAACCCTGAGTTACAAGCAAGCCAAGCTCAAACCAATTTCACATTTCTGGTGAAGGACTCACACGAACTGAACAATCTTGTCCGGCGATGCTGGGACACTGATGATTCCAAAGAAATTCAGATAGTCAAACCAGTGGAGAAGATAGCCAGAGGTATGGTTGCTGAGACCTTGACTTTTGAGGATGGCCACTACAGTGTCGGGTTGCCCTGGAAAACCAAGGACCATGACTTACCACATAATTTCACAATGGCCATGCACCATCTGCAAAACACAGAGAAACGACTTCAGAAATCCCCAGAACTTGCCAAGGCTTACAGCAATGTACTTGAAACGTACCAAGATAAAGGATACATCCGTAAGGTCTTACCAGAGGAAGAAAAGCCAGATCAAGTATGGTATCTACCACACTTTCCAGTTCTGAGGCCAGATAAATCCACAACAAAGGTCCGAGTTGTATTTGATGCATCTGCAAAATGTGAGGAAGTTTCTCTTAATGACTTTCTGCTGCAAGGTCCCAAGCTCCAAAATGACCTGTTTGCTGTATTGCTTCGATTCCGACACGACCCAGTTGCCCTAATGTGTGACATTAAGGAAATGTACTTACAAATTAAGTTAAACCCATCTGACCGGCCTTATCATCGTTTCTTGTGGCATAACATGGAAACCAAAGAAAATCCAGTGTGTCTGAATTTGAGTGGGTTGTTTTTGGAGTAAATTCATCACCCTTTCTGGCGCAGTTTGTTATCCAAGAGCACGCTCGGAAGCACCAATCCATTTCCCCTTGGGGCAGAGACCGTTTTGAAGAGCACTTACATGGATGATAGCATGGACTCGGTTCCAGACAAGGAGACGGGGATCGAATTGTACAAGCAGTTGTCACAGTTATGGGCTTCAGCTGGAATGCACGCAAGCAAGTGGCTGTCTAATGTACTGGAGGTGTTGGAGCATATCCCACATACTGATTGTGTTACAGAGGTGGATCTTGATAGAGGAGAACTGCCTGTTGTGAAGACACTGGGTGTGTTGTGGACCTCCAATGAAGATGAATTCAAGTACCAAGTCCATCTGCCCAGCAGAGATCACTGCAGTATTAAGCGTGCGTTCCTGAAGGGAATTGCCACCTTGTTTGATCCTCTTGCGTTCTTGTCACCATATGTCATTCAAGCCAAGATAATACTTCAAGAGATGTGGGAAAGTGGAGTTGACTGGGATGATCTAGTAGAAGAAAGCTTGTCCAGGAAGGCTCAGGAGTGATTTGAAGAGCTTTCGGAACTTCCCCGCCTTTGTGTACCGAATTGGGAGTCAAGAAGATTACCTTGCACACCTTCACTGATGCATCTCAGCAGACATACATGTATGGTGCGGCTACGTACGTATGAAGATGGATCTGTCACTTGTCGCCTGGTAGCTTCGAAATCGAGGGTCGCACCCCTTCAAGCTGTTAGCATCCCTCGCCTTGAATTAATGGCTGTAGTAGTTGGACTGCGACTTGCTGAGGCTGTCGGGAACATTCTGAATCTTCCCAAACATGAATGGTTATTTTGGTCAGATAGTGTCGATGTATTGTACTGGATCCGTGGCTGTAGCCGAAATACAGTTGTTGACCGACCCAGAACAGTGGAGGCATATGCCAACCAAGCAGAACCCAGCTGACCTGTTGACAAGAGGACTAAGTGTCTGTACACTTATTGATGAAGAAAGCTGGTGGAACGGTCCAGCGTTCTTGATGCAAGAGGAAACAGGATGGCCAGAAAAGGAGGTTGGGATCAAAAAGAAAGCCAACATAGAAGTCCGCAAGCAGTACCAAGAATATTCACCTGAACGCTCATTTCTTTCCACAATGACAGAAGATCGCTTGGATCCGACCAGGTACTCCTGCTGGACTAGGCTTACAAGGGTGTTTGCAACTGTGAATCGTTTCCCAGAAAATTGCCGCCTGCCATCAACGTTTTGCAAGAAAGCAGCTCTGGGGCCAGAGGAAATTGTCACTTCAGAAATGCATTTTATTAGACTGGCTCAAAGAGAAGAATTTCTGGAGGAAATCCAAGCACTGAAGTCAGGAAAAGGGCTACCTGGAAAGTCAAAGTTGTTGCCT